>JAJPUD010002515.1:265887-281091 GCA_023553655.1 Myrmecobius fasciatus
CCCAACAGGCTCACTGACTGACTACTCAGCCTGTCTTATGGCTAGCTTTGCAAGTGGAAGAAAGCTCTGGCGCTCCTCTCCTTTCCTAAAATCGGAGTAGCAGTGCCCCCTCGTGATCACTGGCAGCAAAATTTAGAATTTAGAATTGGGAGTCTCCTCTGTGATCCTCTGCTCCCAACCTCCATTTTAAAAAAATCTATGAGGCGACTGAAGCTTGGAAATGGGGAGTAGTTTCAGAAAGACAGTAGTTATTTTTCTCTGCCCGAGAATAACCAGACTATCGAGACGCCTCTATAATATAGCTGTTCTTTTCTATCAGTTTTAATTTTTTTTAAGGAAAATAATATATTTTGCTCAAACCTGGATTTTACCTGTTCTAGACATAGGCCTCTGCCATTATCAACAAACATTTTCAACTAAACAACTACTTATTGTGTTAGGCCTTGAGAATATAAATAGTTTTAAAAGGTAAATATACCTGAAAGATTTTAATTCTGCTGGAATCTCGCGATCTTGGTAACTAAACCTGTTTTGAGAAAGAAACTACTAAAATTTCATAATTATTCCTGGAATCTCGTTCACCACTTAAGTACTGTGGCTATGCCTGAAGAGTAGTCACTCTAGTTGATCCTGCTGGGAGTAGAAGTTGGAAAAGCAGTTCTAATAAAGTGTTACATTGCAGCATGCTGCCTAAGAACTGAACAAAATAAGATGGGAGAGGATTGTTTCTGGGCTGATCCCAGGATGATGGGTATTTCAGCTTTTTCATCATCTGCTATTTGTTAGAAGGGTTGTATCTGTGTCTGTTGGTGGCAGTTTCTCCAAAGAAATGATAGGCTCTTTAGGGAGTCTATTTAGGTATAGTATTTATGTAATAATATCACAGAATTTGAATTAATTCATAAATAAGATAAATACTACAACTTATCTGGCAAGTGGTTGATCAGCTTCTACTTGAAGAACTCCACAGATGGAAAACCTTTCCTTAACAGGTGTTAGGAAGTTTTTCTTTGTATGAAGCATAAATGTACCCTCTGCAACTCCATCTATTGTTCTGCTATTTAGAGTTCAAAAGAACAAACATAATTTTATTCCTGTGACAAACTAGACAAACAAAACTTCAAATATTAGTAAATAGCTCTTGTGTCCCTTCCTTTATTCATCCTTCCAGACCTGTCCAAGTTAAACATTTCAAATTCCTTTAACCAATCCTTATGACATAATTCAAGACTTTTTCACTATCGTAACTGCTCTCTTCTGGACATTCTCTAGTTTCTCAGTGCTTCTTAACATGGCACTCAGAACTGATGAAGTCTGATGTGGATAGAGTACAATGGGGTTCTTACCCCTCCTTTCCTAAAACTCAGACCTTTTAATGTAGTCCTAGGTCTCATTAATTTGATTTCTACATCATTGGTTGACATATTCTGAGCTTGCAATCCATAAAATCCCTTGATTCTTTTCCCAAAACTACTATCAAACCAAACCTCCCCATTTGGAATGTCTAAAATTGATTTTTTTTTGGTATATTTTTGTTTTATGGGAAAATGTGAGGCTTCTTTTTTAAACCTAGAAAGCTCCCAAGAATGGTGAGGACAGATAAGAAACAAACTCCATTTTGTGGGTTGAAGAATAAATCTAATTATTTTTTTCAGAGTAATGATATCAGAATACCTTATTCAATGAGTAACAGCTCTTCTCTTAATAGAACAATGTAACTTTCTATTTAAGGCAAATCTACAAAACATCCAAGATTATAAGATCATGAGAATTTGTGGGGTGAGTGATTTATGACTATACTGGGAAACTGAACACATTTTCTTAGTTGCTTAGCTTGTGGGAAAAAAAAAATAAATATAAATAAATAAATAAATAAAAGTGGAAGTAATAACATCTCTAGTACTGTGCAGTTATGGATAGTCTATTTCACTGTGCTCTTTTAATTTCTATCAGATTAAAAAATTCTTCAAATTATTTTCCAATTCAAAGTACATTTCAACATAAAACTTGATTTAAATCATTTTACAACTACTAACAGGGAGACAATGAGCTAGCATCACAAATTCTAGAAGTCTTTGAGTCCAACCTCTTTTTTATACAATAGGTAAATGAGGCCAAGGAACATTTATGAGGCTTGTGCAGGGTCAAGCAAGGGAAAAATTGGTAGAATTTCGATTGAACCCCAGGCCTCTGTCTTCAGCAGGCATTCCACTATGTTCTCTCCTTTGAGCTAGAATTCAATCCCCTCAAAATCAAGAGCCACTTACTGTTTAAATTATGTTGACATAATAGCTTATATGCATCATTTACCTAAAGATGTAGTTGAACAAATGAAATATTACACATAAAATCTTTAATGAAAATTAACTTTGATATTAACTCTGCCCAAATTACAAAGAAAAATGGAGTTTCCATTTAACTTAACCTTCCATTATATATAGTGATTGTCTAGGCATAAAAATAGTGCTATAATACAAAAATAATAAAATAATATAAATAAATAAATAATATAAATTTATATAAAATATAAAAAATAAATAATATAAATTTTAACAGTAAAAATAAATAAATAAATAAAATAATATAAAAATAAAAAACAAAAAATAGTGCTATAAATATAAAAACAATTTATAATAGTAACAATATTGTACCAATGAAATCCCAGGCCTAGATTTTTAAAAGTAACATTTTAAAAACTCTATTTGCTAAGAGTTATACACATTTTATTTTGTCTCATTAAACTTCAAGATTGTCAGCAAGTTTTTTTATGTCTATTTTATAATTAGAGAAACTATACTGGGAGAATAAATGACATGCTCAAGGTCATACAGTAAATCAGTGATATAGACAGGATATATATACTCCATTCACCATACAGCATTACTTTCCTCTAATTTATATTGAGACACAATCTAATTAGGAAATAAAGGCATTCTGATATATAATCCTTTAGAAGGAAAATTGCTTATAAATTAATCATTTGCTAATCAGTAACAAATAAAACTCAGTCACTGTGTTCTCTCAAAGGAAATCTGTTCATTTGGAATTTGACTAATAAATGGTTTACATTACTATTTTCTCCACTTTTTACCCCTACCTTGCATATGGCTTTCCTAATCCTTTCAAAGATTTCAAAGGGCTTTCTGACTCATTTCTGGTCAAGTTAAAATCTCATAGATTTATTCACAAGGGTACAAATTCAGTAAATTAATTTATATTTATTAATTGGATAAAGCACAATTAGACAAGTAAAGTCTAAACCCTAACTGAAAATAAAATTAAAGGACCAATTTTCACATTTAAAATCATAGAATTTACAATTAGAAGAACATGTAGATCATTCAGTCTAATCCCTTATTTTATAGATGAAAAGCAAAGAGGTTAAATGAGTTCTTATGGTCACACAGCTGAGATTAGAACTCAGAGTTTATATTAGAACTGGAATCTTCTGATTCCCAATATTCTTCCTATTATAGCATGGTGCCCCATTTAGGCTCAATTAAAACTGCTCTATCAACTACTCTTTCCTCCTAGATACTGTCCCATTTGCAATTTTTTTTTAACATTGCTAACTCTTGGGGCAGCTAGGTGGCGAATGGTTAGAGCACCAGCCCTGAAGTCAGGAGGACCTGAGTTCAAATCTGGTCTCAGACACTTCCTAGCTGTGTGACCCTGGGCAAGTCACTTAACCCCAATTGCCTCAGCAAAAAGCAAAAAAAAAAACATTGCTAACTCTTGATTCTCCTTTTAATTGTATGGCTAGATTATCAACCATATCTTATCCTCTAAGTAAGGGAGTGAACAATTTCTCTATCCTGGACACTCTTCTTCCTACACTGTCCTTCATGGTTATCACATTAGTTCATATAATTTTAGTTATCATTTCTATGCAAATGACTCCAAGGTTTATTTTGAATCCTAGTCTTGCCCTGAGCTCCAGTTCCATATCACCAGTTACCTACTAGACATTTCAAAGTGCATACAGGTCCTAGAGACATATTAAACATGCTGGAGGAGGAATAGCAGAAGAAGGAAGAAGATAAGAAGAAGGAGGAAGAGGAGAACAAGAATAAGAAGAAAAAAGGAAGAAAAATAACAAGAACAAGGAGGAGAACAAGAACAAGAACAGGAAAAACAAAGAAGAAAAAGAAGATGAAGAAAGTGAAGAATAAGAATGAGAAGAACAAAATTAAGAAGAACAAGGAGAGCAAGAACTTTTCTCTCCCATACCTACTTCTCTCCCAAATTTACCTATTTATGGTGAATTATCTTCCATTTTTCTCAGTTTCTCATATTCATAACTTCTACATCCCATATTTCCTTTACTCCATGAATCCAAACAATTGCCAAATCTTGCCATTTCTACCACCTTATTTCTCATATCTGACTCCTCTCAACTTGTACAGTCACCAATTTGGATCAGGTTCTCTTTAACTCTCACCTAGATGTTTATAACAGTCCCATAACTGATTTCCCTGCCTCAAGTGCCTCCCTACTCTAACTATACTTCATTTGTCTTATAAAGTGATTTTCCTAAGCCCAGATCTGAGCTCATCACTCCTTCCTTTAATAAACTCCAATGCTTCTCTATTCACACTTCTTTAATTTTTAAAACTCTTCACAACTTGCTTTCAGCATATCTTGCTAAGCTCACTAAACTTTTTTTCCCCTTTATGTTCTCTGATATGGCCAGACAGGACTTGTTTCCATATTTCACACAAAAGTGAGATAGCTATGTTTTTTTTTCCCCTGAGGCAATTGGGGTTGTCACTTGCCCAGGATCACACAGATAGGAACTATCAAGTGTCTGAGGCTGGATTTGAATTTAGGTTCTCCTGACATCAGGGCCAGTTTTCTATCCACTGAACCATCTAGCTATTCCCTGAGATAGGGGTTAAAAATGAGTTTTGAAAAATATTTGCTATAAAATGCTTGTGGGGGCAGCTAGGTGGCGCAGTGGTTAGAGCACCACCCCTGAAGTCGGGAGGACCTGAGTTCAAATCTGGTCTCAGACACTTCCTAGCTGTGTGACCCTGGGCAAGTCACTTAACCCCAATTGCCTCAGCAAAAAGCAAAAAAAAAAAAAAAATGCTTGTGGCAGCCCTTTTTGTTGTGGAAAGAAACTGGAAACAGTGAATGCCCGTCAATTGAAGAATGGCTGAATAAGTTATGGTATATGAATGTTATAGAATATTATTTTTCTATAAGAAATGATCAGCAGGATGAATTTAGAGAGGCCTGGAGAGACTTACATGAACTGATGCTAAGTGAAATGAGAACTAGGAGATCATTATACATGGCAACAACAAGATTATATGATGATCAATTCTGATGGACATGACTCTTTCCAACAATGAAGTGACTGAGACCAGTTCCAATAAACTGGTGATGAAGAGAGCAATCTACACTCAGAGAGATGCCTGTGGGTGCTGAGTGTGTACCACAACAAAGCATTTTTATTCTTTTTGTTGTTGTTTGCTTGCATTTGGTTTTATTTCTCTTTTTTCCCTTTTTGATCTGATTTCTCTTGTGCAGCAAGATAATTGTATAAATATGTATACATGTATTGTATTTAACAAATATTTTAACACGTTTAACATATATTGGATTACTTGCCATCTAGGAGAGGGGGGTGAAAGGTCAATGTTAAATTATCCATGCATAGGATTTGAAAATTAAAAGTTTTATTTAAAAAAAGAAAAATATTTTCTTTGACCCTAAGAATATTTTTATTATACCTCAGAGCTATTATATTTTTTCAAAGAAATAAACATCCTCAAAATCACAAGAAAGATAAATGGGAATATAGAAATGTGAGATGCAAGTTACATTATGGCAAAGCTTTGTGAATGCCCTAGTGTATTGTCACTGAATGAAAGTAATTAATGATGATCAGATTCATATTTGATGTTCTCTATTGTAAATTATAACATTTTTGTTTTGTTGCAGTGTTCAGAATCTACAGCAAATGTGTGAATCTGATATAAAGTGGACCACAATTTTCCTTGATTTTTATCCATGTCATATAGTTTTTGCCATATATGACTTTATTTAAAAACAAATTTTCATAAGTTTAAACTTCCTCTATAGCAATGTTTGAATATCCATTGTATAAGCTTCCTAGAATTGTATAACTGAATATCTGTAATATAATTCTTCAAAATACAAATGATACCTGTGTAGTATCTCTATATATGTTACTTCTTTTCAAACTAAAAACTACAAAAAGAAATCTTGGTGGGATAGTAAGTAACCAATAAACTTAACTGCATTAACAAACAATCTAATTAGATCTGGCTTTGAATGAAATACTAAGCTAACAACTTAATCGGGACAAAGGGATGCTGGTATCCATTAATATGCCTGAGCTATATACATATATGTGAAAACATTCGACAAAAGAGGAGAGAGCAAGAGGAGCATTAAGTAGCAGCAGGATTCTATTAAAAATTTTCCAGTACAAAAGAGGTTATGTTCAAAAGTCCATGATCTAGACTAAATACTAAAATATAAAGGTCTTTTAGGTTAAAAGGAAACCTCTTTTAAAAAAAATCTTATACAATCCTCTCTTGAGGATTCATGAATCTTGAACACTAGTTCAAATATCAAAAATTACTATTAAATATAAAAAAAGAAAAGAGGAGGTTCATAGGGCCTATGGACAGATTTTAGGTCTCTGTACTAACCCTTATCTCCTCCAATTTACAGATCAAGTTAAAGTCAAAGAGGGTTAAACACCTTGATCAAAGACATACAGGAGACAGAATTAGAATTTGAAACCAGGTCCTCTTACATCAAAAACTAGCATTATTTCCTTTTTACCTCATTTCAAAATTCTTCTCCCTTCTTCCCCACAAAAAAGCTTTGTATCTATTTTGCATTTTTTAATATTGGGTATATGTTGGCTCAAATGGCTAGACTGTACACTCCTTCCTCAAGGGCAGGAAGTATTTCATTTTGCATATCTCCTTCATTTCACAAAGTACCTTAGACAATAAATGCTTGTTGATTGAATAATTGATACCCTGCTTCCTCATTAGCTATGAAACCTATTAAGTCTAGAAGAATGCCCCAAACACATTGAAGGACCTAAAATCAGGATTCCTGTGAGGACCCAGATAAGGACTTTTTAGGATGAGAGAAGATTCTGATCTCAACTATAGGTGGAAATACTCACATTTGTGAGATCTCAGATCCATTAGAGTATCCAAATTAGGCTATCAGAAATAATTGAAGGCTTTCTGAATGAGCATGTGACATGATCAGAAATGTTCTTAAAGTGCAGGGTTTTTTTTTTTTAATTTTCCCTTTCATGACTCCTTTTCACCTGAGAAAAATTTTTTATGTGACCCCAAGTATAAAAGTATATAAAATAGGTATACAAATCAAACATTTACAGATAATAGATCACATGCTGTGATCCCCACATTCAGCTATGAGATATTGTATGGGGTCACCACCCACAGTTTAAGAACAGCTGCAAAAAAAAAAAAAGACTAAGAAGGAGCTTTGGATTCATGTAGACTGAGAAATGGGATATTAGAATAATTCAAAACAGGAGTGCTAGTAGTTAAGCTAGGAGTCAAAACAAGAGATGTTGTGAAGTAAAATAGACAATCTTACTGACTATATAATGAATTTCTTTCCTACGATCCAGTTGATTATGACAAATTAAAATGGATTCTATTAGATCAAATTGTCTGTACTTCTTCTTTGTCATATTGCAGTCTCCTTGTCTCCCACTTCCTGATGATTGACAGGTTTCCAGTTATCTCTTTAGAAACCACCTCTGGCAAACTCGCTTGATATCTGTTAAAAAAAAAAAAAAGCTCTGTCAACTGTCATATCTCCTCACCTCCTTGTGTGAGTATTCTTTCCATTTGGCTTAGATATAATTTTGAAGCACAAGCTGCCTGGATGTCTTATCTCACTGGATATTAGCAGATAAGTGCAAAGGCACAGAAACTTAAGTTCTTATCCCTTTTCCAAATGTGGAAAGCACAAGGTCTGTAAATGTGGCCACTGATCTTTGAGCTCATTTTTTTTTTTTTTTACAAATGCAGAAAATGCCCTCAGACATTCTTTATCCTGGGGTTACTATAAGACCTCTGACAATAGCTTCCAAGTTGAATTATCTGCATGACCTTTTCCCTGGAAGCTAATTGTAGAATTCAGTCAATCATTCAGTAAACAACTGTTAAGCAGGAAGAAAGTTCTAGACCTGGGGAGAGAGCAGCCAATGAAAATGACTATTCAGCAGAAGGTGGGCCTTGTGTGAGGATCAGCAAGGAGACCAGTGTCGTTGATTCAGTATGCATGGAGAGGAATAAGATGCAAAAAGATTACAAAAGTAGAAGAGAGTTGGGTTGTGAAGGGCTTTGAATGTCAAACAAAGAATAGTATATTTATTTGAGAAGTGATTGTGAGTCAGTGGAGTTTATCAAATAGTTGTATTGTCAGACTTATACTTTAGGAACACAGGAGCCTTGAATGGTTTTATGTATTGATCAGCTAGAAGCAAAATACATGGTCAAGAGGGATAATAGAATTATTCTTCAGTCATAAATGCTTAGATTCTGCGTTCCTTTAATGAAAGGACTGGGATAAAATTTTGAATCTATGCTAGTAACCTGAATGTTGCTGGTTTAGTGACATGGTGATATGTTTTAGGGTACATTCTAGCCCTGGGTAATTGCCTTCTGGCACATTTAATATGGTAGATGAAATGGCTGGTATTTATTCGGGTCCTTCAGTATTTCTTATATTATAATATCTTATATCTATAAGATAGGCCAAGAAGAAATGACCCAAGGCTGGAATAGTCTATAACATATGCTACCAAAGTCCAAAGATAAAGAACATCTCTGTAAATTGATTCAATTAACTGATGTAAGCTATGGGCTGATTTGAATTGACATGGCAATTTGCCACCATAGAGAGATCCATGAACCAGTCAATGGAAGCTAAAATATACAACTCACTTGTGTTCTTCGGCACTGGATTGACAAAGGCAATATCTGAAGATCATTTTATTTAAGGTTTAACAATATAAATAGAAATACTGGAGCTATTAAAAAGAATTCTAAACAATGAATATTGTCAATATCCAATATTTTTATGGGTTACAGTAGCAGTGATAATCATAGTGATGATACCATAATAATGATTACAAAAGTAATGCCAAATATAATTTTAAAGTTTTTAAACCTTTTCTTCTTTCTTCCTCTTTTAAACCTTCTTCTTGTCTATGAGACAAGTATTGTAAGTATTATTGCATTGATTTTTATAGATGAAGAAATGAGAATCAGAAGGCTTAAGTGAGTAATCCTTGGTTACAGTGTTTGACATGGACAGAGCTAGGGTTCAAACCCATTATGTTATATACATAGTAGGTATTTTAAAAATATTTATGAATTAAACTCTGACTTCACATTAAGCATTTTATGAACGATAATAATATCTCATGTTCACATGTTATTTAAGATTTTAAAAGGCCCTTCCTGATAGCAACTCTATAAAGTTGATGATATGAATTGTTTTAATTATGTTTATTTTACATAAGAGAAAAGAGGCTCAGAGGGGTTAAGAGACTTTTTGAGATCACAAAATTAGTTTCAGATTGGGGCTTGAATTACAAAATCTACAAATTTGTAAGGAGACTCATAAGTCATCCAATACAACCTATATTTGAACAAGAATCTTTATGACATCAAACAATCTATCATCTAGATTTTGGTTAAAAGCCTCTAGCAAGAAAAAACTCATTATGTTTTGAGACAAATGATTATGCTTTTCAATAAGTCTAACTGTTAAAGTTTCCTTAACACTTGTGTGAGATAAAAATCCGATTCCCGATTCAAAATCATTACTCAGAGATTTCTCAAAGTGAAGATTAGAAGTTTATCTGAATTTCGCGAAATTTCTTGGGACAGTCATTCTTCTCCAGGCAGAGCCAAGGAGAGGAAGGAGTGCACACCCCCTTCTCACCTGAGCCCACACTTATAGAGAAAGAAAGGGAGGCCCATCCCCAGGACCTGCTGATCTTCCAGAACAAAGCACTTCCCACCCACTCAAGGCCCGCTGATATCAACCAGACCCTTTTTCAAAACAGTAACTAGCAGATAGGTTCTGGTCTGCCTGGTCTGCCTTTGATACTCTAAAAAAGCCACAATTCATCTTTTTTCCTGCAGTAGGATCCCCAACGAAAAACCCTACCAATCTCTCACAATCATTATTCTGAGAAGTCCTCAGTTTCCCATCTCATTCACACTAAACTTAAATTTTCCTCTCTGCAACTTCCATTTGATCCTCATAGTTCTGCCCATCTAGGGCTTAGCACAGAACAGTTTTCACCTTCCCATCTCAACTCACCCATTAGGGTTTCAATATATGTCAGATCAGCATAAGAAATTAAATAGGAATTTTGGGGGAGTTTTGTGAAAGCTGCAGAAGACACAGAAAAAGTTTCAAAAATCAGAAATGCATAAAATATATGTGTAGTATTGTATAATATCAACATATTTTATCATTTAATACCATAAGACTTCTTCTCTGGTGAAAAGAGAGGGCCAAAAAATTTTATGTAAATTTTATGCATTTTGGAGTTGCAATGCCCCATGATGCTCCTTTACTCTTATGATGTGGAAAGGACAACTGCAAATTTAATCACCCTCTACAAAACCACCCTTCAAATACTTGGAAATGGCTATTTTTTCTCTTCCAAATCTTTTCTTTTACCAATAAAACTTCCTTATAACAGATCTCATTAGGCTGTTCCCAGGGCCCTTCATTCTGTTTGCCTTAGGATATACTCCTTTGAATAATCTCTTTCCTAAAATGTGGGGCTCAGAACTGACCTTTATTAGGCTAAAGGTTATAAATAAACTGCTTTTTGGCTGCAATATCACACTGTTGATTCATATTTAGTTTTCTGTCAACTAAATTCCCTAAATCTTTTATTTTTTTTTCCTTCAGACAAACTGTTTCCTACTAATGTATCTCCTATTTATACTTGTGAGATTAATTTTTTAAAAAATCAACTTTAGGATTTTTTATTTATCCCAATTTGATAGTCATTTCATTTTGGCAAGGCTCTCACTGGTGCCTTTTAAGGGGGCCTAAATAGTTTAAAACACTGAGAGTTGTATTTCTTTCCAGTTCAGGTAGATACCAAATTACCATGTGATTGGAATTTGGGAGCAGAGTTTTATTTTATTGCAATATGTTATATGTAGACAATCTAGCTCATTACTAAGTATTTGTTTCTCTAATATTTTAAATTTTCCTTACTGATTATTTGAATTTTTATTGTTTACTAGAAAAAATTATCACACATATACAATGTAGGTATATAACAATACATATGTATATATGTGTGTATATGTTTGTATATACATACATATGTATTTATGTTTAATATTTTCAAGCTTCTTAGTTTTTTAGATAAGGACATAAAGTTCAGTTAATTAATAAATAAAGTAATCTTTGTCCTACCAGTGGCACTAAAACTTTTTTGATCTCCATGCACTCTTAAAAATTAAGACCACAAAGTTTTTGTTTATGTGAGCATCATCTCATGATATGTATCATATTAGAAATTAATACATCTTAGTATTATTATTATGAAATTAGTTTTTACCACACAATCCCCCTGAAAAGTCTTGGGAACTACCATGGGTTTCTGGACCACATTTTAAAAGCCACTGTCCTAGACTAAAAACCTCACTAGTTTATATTGTTATTTCTAAGTAGAGTGTACCAGAGGCCTTTGAGATTTTCTCTATTAGGTAAGAAAAGGGAAGGCAAAAATATAGACCTCAGAAGAATATCATAATTTAATCCAGCTCCAGTAGGTAAGAAAAAATGTGATCAGAGAAAATCAATTTTGCCCACTCCCTGACAAAAGAGAAAAGTGTTGTTCATTCAAATTATCCTACACAGTGACATCTGCTGGGAATCATTTATTAAATTTCCATCTTTTTAGATTTAGTTCAACATTCTAGCCTGTCACATCTTATTCCTGTCATTTAACTTATTCGCTACTGCTATTCAAAGGAGTATGTATAAATATAAAGCACTTAGCACAGTATCTGGCACACAGCGGGCACTTAATAAATGCTTATTCCCTTTCCCTTCCCAATACCTATCAACTGACCTTTGTTAATTATCAAGACTTTTAGGTTTTTATTAAAGTTATTGATAGATATTACCAGGATACTCTACCAGAGATACTAGTTTAAAGCCTACCTAGATGTTTTATCATCTAACCCATATCTCACCATTTCTCCACAGGAACTACATATTGCAGAATATTTATAGCATTTTTATGCTTTCAACAAACTGTTTTAGGGGTGATGAATCCCTAGGTGTATTCAGTTCAGTGCTCTATGGCAAAAGTGAGGGGTGCTTTGTCAGTTAAAATAGTATGAAATACTACGTCAAATAACTGGCTAAAACCTGAATAAACTTTTATCTATTGCAGTCTCCTTTTCTAGCCATCAAGTAAAACTCTAAATAAAAGCAAATTAATTATATTTGATGTGGTCTATTTTTTTTTAATAAAACCATGTTATCTACCTTGCTTTTCTAGATGTCCACTAATTGTTCCTTTAATAATATACTCTAATATTTTGTTTAAAAATAAAACAAAAAGAGGCAGAGCCAAGATGGTGGAGTAAAAGCAGGAACTCACTCAATTTCTCCCCCAAACTTCTTTAAATAATGACTCTAAACAAATTTTAGAGTGTCAGAAAATCCCAAAAGATGAAGTAGAATCTTTCCCAGTGAAAGAAAACATATAAAAATCAGCAGAAAAGATCTGTGGAGCCAGGGTGGAAGACCAGTGCTGCTTCAGTCCCAGTGCAGACAACCTCAGCACAGCCCTGACCCCAACTCTGGCTCCAGCCCCAACCTCAACCCCAGTTTCAGTGAAGCAGGAACAGCTGCCATACTAATGGCTTCCAGACCTTTCAGCCCAGAAACACCAAAGAAGACTTGAAAGGTTAGTGGGAAAAGTCTATGGTAACAGCATGGGAACCCAGGGGGCAATCTCAATGTAGGCCATATCAATATAACCCCAGCCCCAGCCTCAGTGCAAGCTAAGCAGGACTCTTTCTTTAGCACACTAGATCTTCCAGCTACAATGTGATAGGGACACAACTAACAATTCCAGAACAGAAAAGAGGGCTTATAGTCAGTTCCTTAGAAGGATCTCTGAAAACAGCTTGGGACAGTGCACCTCTGCCATGGAAACAGAGCCTTACTTTAACAAAGAGTTAAAAGTCAAGTTATAGGCTAGGAAAATGAGTAGACAACAAAAAAGTTTCTGAGTATAAAGTTACCATGGTGACAAGGAATCAAAAACACAATTCAGAAAATGATCACAAAATCAAACCTCCTACATCAAAAGCCTCCAAAAATAAAATAAGAATTGGGATCATGTCATGGAAGATCTCAAAAGGGATTGTAAAAATCAAGTAAGAGATAGAGGAAAAAATAGGAAAAGATTCGAGAGGGGTGCAAAAGGAAAAATAAAAAGCTAATAAGACAAAATTGACTGATTGGGAAAGGAGGTACAAAAGCTTACTGAAGAAAATAATTCCTTAAAAATTAGAATTGAACAAATGAAATTTAATAACCTTATGATAAATCAAGATGCAATAAAGCAAAACCAAAAACATGGAAAAAAGTGAAATATCTCATTAGAAAAATAACTGATCTGGAAAATAGATCCGAGAGATAATTTTAAAATTATTGGTCTACCTGAGAGTCATGATTAAGAAAAAGAGCCTAGACATCATCTTTAAATAAATTATCAAGGAAAACTGTCCTGATATTCTAGAATACAAGGAAAATATAAATTGAAAGAATTCACTAATCACCTCCTGAGATTCCAAAATGAAAGCTCCCAGGAATACTATCTTCAAATTCCAGAACTCCTAGGCAAGGAAACAATATTACAAGCATCCAGAAAGAAACAATTCAAGTATAGTGAAGCCACAGTCAGAATCACACAAGATTTAGCAGTGTCTACATTAAAGGACCCAAGGGCTTGGAATATAATATTCTGGAGAGCAATAGAGCTAAGATTATAAGTAAGAATCATTTATCCTAGGAAACTAAGTATAATCCTTTAAAAGAAAAAGTGGTTGTTTAATGAAATAGAAGCTTTTCAGGAAATCATGATGAAAATACAAGACCTGCATGAAAAATATGATTTTCAAATACAGGATTCTGAGGAAGCATAAGGAAGTAATCATGAAAGTGATATTATAAGAGACTTAATAAGGTTTGTCTGTTCACATTCCTATACAGAAGGATGATAATTGTAACTCATTAGAACTGTCTTGTTATGGCAGTTAGAAGGATTATATATATAGACAGAAGACTCACACACATACACACACATATATGTAGATATATAATATCTTTTAAAAATGATGAAATTAAGGGGTGAGAGAAGAATGTACTGTGAGAAAGGGAAAAAGAGAAATGGAATGGTATAAATTATCTGCCATAAAGAGTCCTGAAAAAGCTTTTACAGTGGAGAGGAAAAGAGAGAGGAGAAGGGGAGTAAGTGAAACTTGCTCTCATCAGAATTGACTCAAAGAAGAAATAACATTCACACTCAACATGGGTATAGAAATCTATCTTACACTGCAGGAAAATAGGAGGAGAATGGAATTTGGGAAGGCAAGAGGGTGATAGAAGAGAAAGCATCTTGGGGGATGGAGTGGTAAGTAGCAAAACACTTTTGAGGAGGGACAGGGTGAAAAGAGAGAATAAATGGAGGAAAATAGTTAGCAATAGTAATTGTAAAAAGAATTTTGTAACAAATTTCTCTGATAAGCTCACATTTCTCAAACACTCAAAAACTCAAATTTATATAAAAAATATAAGAGCCATTTCCCAATTGATTAATGATTAAAAGATACGGTCTGTGTTCAAAGGGTTATAAATTCATGCATATCCTTTGACCTAAAAACATCACTACTAAGTATGTATATCAAAAGAGATTTTAAAAAAGGAAAATGATCTATAAGTACAAAAATATTTATAATAGCCCCCTTCTTGGGGCAAAAAAATGGAAATTAAGGGGATGCCCATCAGTTGGGAAATGGCTCAATAAACTGTGGTATGTGTTTGTGATAAAATATTATTGTTCTATGGGAAATGATGAGCAGGATGCTCCCCCCCAAAAAAAAA
>JAJPUD010002515.1:286091-316101 GCA_023553655.1 Myrmecobius fasciatus
TGGAGCTATGCTCAAAAAGTTGTCAAACTGTGCATACCCTTTGACATAGCAGTGTTTCTACTGGGCCTATATCCCAAAGAGATCTTAGAGGAGGGAAAGGGACCCACATGTGCAAGAATGTTTGTGGCAGCCCTTTTTGTAGTGGCTAGAAACTGGAAACTGAAGGGATGCCCATTAATTGGAGAGTGGCTGAATAAATTATGGTATATGAATGTTATGGAATATTATTGTTTTGTAAGAAACGACCAGCAGGACGATTTAAGAAGTCTGGAGGGACTTGCATGAACTGATGCTGAGTGAAACGAGCAGAATCAGGAGATCATCATACACAGCAACAACAGTATTACATGATGATCAATTCTGATGAACATGGCTCTCTGCAACAAAGAATTGTCTCAAACCAGTTCCAATTGTTCACTGAAGAAAACCATATACATCCTGAGAGAGGGATGTGAAATATGGACCACAACGCAACATTTTCATGATCTCTATTGAGGTTTGCTAGCATTGTGTTTCCTTTCTCTGATTTTCTTTTTTTTTTCTTGTAAATAGGATTTTTCTTGCATAACTTGTCAAGCATTTCAACATTATTAACATATAGTGAACTTCCTGCCATCTAGGGGAGGGGAGGGGACTGGGGGTAAAATTTGTAATGGAAAGCTTTGTAAAGATGAATGCTGGGGAACTACCCATACATATGTTATACAAATAAAAAGCTTTAATAAAAAAAAAAGAAATTCTTGACCTTTTGTTCTTCCAAATGAACTTTGCTACTATTTTTTCTAGATCTGTAAGATAATTTCTTGGGAGTTTGATTGGTATGGCACTAAATAAGTAAATTATTTTGGGTAGTATTTTCATTTTTATTATATTCGCTCGGCCTACCCATGAGCATTTTAAGTTTTTCCAATTGACTAGGTCTGATTTGATTTGTGTGGAAAGTGTTTTGTAGTTTAATTCATATAGTTCCTGACTTTCCCTTGGTAGATAAATTCCCAAATATTTTATACTATCAACAGTTATTTTGAATGGAATTTCTTTTTGCATCTCTTGCTGCTGAACTTTATGGGTAATGTATAAAAATGCTGATGATTTATGTGGATTTATTTTGTATCCTGCAACTTTGCTAAAGTTGTGAATTGTTTCTAGTAGTTTTTTAGTTGAGTCTTTAGGGTTCTCTACGTATATCATCATGTCATCTGCAAAGAGTGATAATTTGGTTTCCTCATTACCTACTCTGATTCCTTTAATCTCTTTTTCTTCTCTTACTGCCAAAGTTAACATTTCTAAGACAATATTAAATACTAATGGTGACAGTGGGCAGCCTTGTTTCACTCCTGATCTTATTGGAAATGGTTCTAGTTTGACTCCATTACATATGATGCTTGCTGAAGGTTTTAAGTAGATACCACTAATCATTTTAAGGAAAAGCCCATTTATTCCTATACTCTCCAGTGTTTTTAATAGGAATGGGTGTTGGATTTTATCAAAGGCTTTTTCTGCATCTATTGAGATAATCATATGGTTTTTGTTAATTTGGTTATTAATATAATTGATTATGCTAATAGTTTTCCTAACATTGAACCAGCCCTGCATTCCTGGTATAAATCCTACTTGGTCATGGTGTATTATCCTGGGGATAACTTTCTGTAATCTCGGTGCTAAAATCTTATTTAAAATTTTTTCATCAATATTCATTAGGGAAATGGGTCTATAGTTTTCTTTCTCAGTTTTCTCCCTACCTGGTTTACTATCAGCACCATATCTGTGTCATAGAAGGAATTTGGTAGTATACCTTCTTTCCCTATTTTTCAAATAGTTTATATAGTATTGGGATTAATTGTTCTTGGAATGTTTGGTAAAATTCCCATGTAAATCCATCTGGCCCTGGAGATTTTTTCTTAGGGAGTTGATTAATAGATTGTTCTATTTCTTTTTCCAAAATGGGGCTATTTAAATAATTTATTTCCTCTTCTGTTAACCTAGGCAATCTATATTTTTGTAAATATTCCTCCATTTCATTTACATTATCAAATTTATTGGCATAAAGTTGGGCAAAGGAACTCCTAATTATTACTCTAATTTCCTTTTCATTGGAGGAAAGTTCTCCCTTATCATTCTTGAGACTAACAATTTGATTTTCCTCTTTCCTTTTTCTAAACAAATTAACTAAAGGCCTATCTTTTTTGTTGGTTTTTTCATAAAACCAACTCTTAGTTTTATTTATTAATTTGATAGTTTTCTTATTTTCAATTTTATTGATCTCTCCTTTAATTTTCAGAATTTCCAATTTGGTATTTAATTGAGGGTTTTTAATTTGGTCTTTTTCTAGCTCTTTTAATTGTAAGCCCAGTTCATTGATCTTCTGTTTCTCTGTTTTATGCAAGTAAGCATCTAGAGATATAAAATTGCCCCTTATAACCGCTTTAGCCGTATCCCACAAATTTTGGTATGTTGTCTCATTATTGTCATTCTCCTGGATGAAATTATTGATTGTGTCTATGATTTGCTCTTTCACCCATTTATTCTTCAGGATTAGATTATTTACTTTCCAATTAACTTGTGGTTTATTTTCTCCTGGCCTTATATTTCATGTGAGTTTTATTGCATCATTATCTGAAAAGGATGCATTTACTATTTCTGCTTTTCTACATTTGATTTTGAGGTTTTTATGCTCTAACACATGATCAATTTTCTTATAAGTTCCATGAACCCCTGAGAAAAAAGTATACTCCCTTCTATCACCATTCAATTTCCTCCAGAGATCTATCATACCTAACTTTTCTAGCCTTTTGTTTACCTCCCTAAGTTCTTTCTTATTTATTTTGTGATTTGATTTATCTAATTCTGAGAGAGCAAGGTTGAGATTCCCCCACTAGTATAGTATTACTATCTATTTCTCCTTGCATTTCTGTTAGTTTCTCCTCTAGGAATTTGGATGCTATACCACTAGGTACATATATGTTTAGTATTGATACCACTTCATTGTCTATGGTACCGTTTAGTAAAACATAGTTTCCTTCCTTATCTCTTTTAATTAGATCTATTTTTTTTTACTTGATCTGAGATAAGGATTGCTACCCCTGCCTTTCTTTGTTCACCTGAAGCATAGAAGATTCTGCTCCAGCCCTTTACCTTCACTCTGTATGTATCTCTATGTTTTAGATGTGTTTCTTGTAAACAGCATATTGTAGGATTCAGGCTTTTAATCCAGTCTGCTACCCGCTTCTGTTTTATGGGAGAGTTCATCCCATTCACATTCACAGTTTAAATAACTATATCTGTATTCCCTGCCATTTATTTACCCAGAGTTATGATTTTCTCTTCCCTTTCCCCTCTCTCCCTTCCCCCCTCCCCAGTACTTTATTTTTGATGACCACCTCCCACCAATAGTCTTCCCCTCTTTAGAGTCCCTCACTCTCCTTTATATCTTTCCCGTAATCCTTCTATAGTTTATCCCTTTCCTTTCCTCCTTTCCCTCCCACCTTTCCACAAGGAGGGTCAGGCCTTTCTTTGAAGCCAAATGTGTCTATATACTCTCTTAGAGTCCAATCTAATGAGAGTAAGGTTTACACAATACTCATCGCCTTCCCTTCTTTCCCTCAATTATATTAGATCTTCTATGTCTCTTTATGAGATTTTGCCTTATTTTAGATCCTTTATTTTTACTTTATTTTGCCTCCTTCCCCCCCTTTTTCTTTTCAGTATGGTATCCCTTCCACCTCTAATTTCATTTCCATTATTATCAAAGAATGTATAAAATCTTTTTAACTTAATATAATCAAAATTATCTATGTGGTGTTCAATTAAGAGTTCCAGTTCTTTGAACACAAATTCCTTCCTTCTCTACAGTTCTGAGAGGTAAACTATCTTATGTTCCTCTAATTTGCTTTTAATATTACTCTTAATGTGTAAATCACAAACCCATTTAAATCTTATCTTGGTATAAGGTGTTAGGTGTAGGTCAAGCCCTAATTTCTTCCATACTAGTTTCCAATTTTCCCAGAAGTTTTTGTCAAATAGTGAGTTCTTCTCCCAAAAGCTGAGGTCTTTGGGTTTGTCAAACACTAGATTGCTATAGTTATTGCATATTTTGTCCTGTGATTCTGTCCTATTCCACTGATTGACTACTCTATCTCTTTGCCAGGAACAAATGGTTTTGATGACTGCTGCTTTATAATATTGTTTTACATCTCTCATAGTTAGGCCACCTTCATAAGTATTTTTTTTTTTCATTAATTCCCTTGAAATTCTTAACTCTTTGTTCTTCCAGATGAACTTTGCTATTATTTTTTCCTAGATCTGTAAAATAATTTCTTGGGAGTTTGATTGGTATGGCACTAAATAAGTAAATTAATTTGGGTAGTATTGTCATTTTATTATATTGCTGGTCTTACCCTTGAGCACTTGATATATTTCCAATTGATTAGGTCTGACTTTATTTGAGTGGAAAGTGTTTTGTAGTTCATTTCATATAGTTCCTGACTTTGCCTTAGCAGATAGGTTCCCAAATATTTTATACTATCAACAGTTATTTTGAACAGAATTTCTTTTTGTATCTCCTGCTGCTGAACTTTGTTGGTAATATATAAAAATGCTGATGATTTATGTGGATTTATTTTGTATCCTGCAACTTTGCTAAGGTTTTGAATTGTTTTTAGTAGTTTTTTAGTTGAGTCTCTAGGGTTCTCTTATACCATCATATTATTTGCAAAGAGTGATAATTTGGTTTCCTCATTACCTACTGTAATTCCTTTAATCTCTTTTTCTTCTCTTACTGCCAAAGCTAGCATTTCTAATATAATATTGAATAGTAATGGTGACAGTGGGTAGCTTTGTTTTACTCCTGCTCTTACTGGGAATAGTTCTAGTTTGTCCCCATTACATATGATGCTTGCTGATGGTTTTAAAAAGATGTTACTGATCATTTTAAGGAAAAGTCCATTTATTCCTATGCTCCCTAGTGTTTTTAATAGGAATGGGTGTTCAGATTTTATCAAATGTTTTTTCTGCATCTATTGAGATAATCGTATGATTTTTGTTAGTTTGGATATTAATATAATTGATTATGCTGATAGTTTTTCTAATATGAACCAGCTCTGCATTCCTGCTATAAATCCTACTTGGTCATAGTATATTATCCTGGGGATGACTTTCTGTAATCTCGTTGCTAATATTTTAAGATTTTTGCATCAATATTCATTAGGGAAATTGGTCTATAGTTTTCTTTCTATGTTTTCACCCTACCTGGTTTAGCTATCAGTACCATATCTGTTTCATAAAAGAAATTTGGTAGAACACCTTCTTTCTCTATTTTTTCAAATAGTTTATTTGGTATTGGAATTAATTGTTCTTTGAATGTTTGGTAGAATTCACATGCAAATCCATTTGGCCCTGGAGATTTTTTCTTAGGGAAATGATTAATAACTTGTTGTACTTTTTCTAAAATGGGACTATTTAAATAATTTATTTCCTCTTCTGTTAACATGAACAATCTATATTTTTGTATATATTCCTCTATTTCATTTAGATTTATCCAATTTATTGGCATAAAGTTGGGCAAAGTAACTCCTATTTATTGCTCTACTTTCCTCTTCATTGGTGGAAAGTTCTCCCTTTTCATTTTTGAGACAAACAATTTGATTTTTTTTTCATTTTTCTAATTAAACTAACTAAAGGCTTTTTTATTTTGTTGGTTTTTTCATAAAACCAACTCTTACTTTTATTTATTAATTCAATAATTTTCTTATTTTCAATTTTATCAATCTTCCTTTTTATTTTCAAAATTTCTAATGCTGTATTTAATTGAGGGTTTTTAATTTGTTGTTTTTCTAGTTTTTTAAGTTGTAAGCCCAATTCATTGTTCTCTTTCTCTATTTTATGCAGGTAAGCATCTAGAGATATAAAATTACCCCTTATAACAGCTTTGGCTATATCCCACAAATTTTGTTATGTTGTCTCATTATTGTCATTCTCCTGGATGCAATTGTTAATTGTGTCTATGATTTGCTGTTTCATCCATTCATTCTTTAGGATGAGATTATTTAATTTCCAATTAACTTTTGGTGTATTTTCTCCTGGCCTTATATTGCATGGGATTTTTATCGCATCATGATCTGAAAAAAATGTATTTATTATTTCTGCCTTTCTGCATTTGATTTTCAGGTTTTTCTGCCCTAACACATGGTCAATTTTTGTATAAGTTCCATGAATTGCTGAGAAAAAAGTAAACTCCTTTGTGTCTCCATTCAATGTTCTCCAAAGATCTATCATACCTAACTTTTCTAACATTTTGTTTACCTCCTTAACTTCATTCTTATTTATTTTGTGGTTTGATTTATCTAGTTCTGAGAGAGCAAGGTTGAGATTCCCCCATTAGTATAATTTTGCTCTCTATTTCTTCTTGCATCTCTCAACTTCTCCTCTAGGAATTTGGATGCTATACCACTTGGTGCATATATATATTTAGTATTGATATTGCTTCATTATCTATGATACTCTTTAGTAAAATATAGTTTCCTTCCTTATCTCTCTTAATTAGTCCTATCTTTGCTTTACTTCATCTGAGATCAGGATTGCTACCCATGGTTTGTTTGTTTGTTTGTTTTGTTGTTGTTGTTGTTGTTGTTGACCTGAAGCATAATAGATTCTGCTCCAGCCCTCCTTTACCTTCACTTTGTATGTATCTCTATTCTTTAGATGTGTTTCTCGTAAACAACATATTGTTGGATTCTGGCTTTTAATCCATTCTGCTGTTTCTTTTTTATGGGAAAGTTCAACACATTCACATCCACAGTTAAAATAACTAATTCTGTATTTCCTGCTGTCTTATTTACTCAAAGTTATGTTTTTCTCTTTCCTTTCCCTTTTCTCTCTTTCTCCCTCCCTAGTATTTTGCTTTTGATGACCACCTCCCTCAAACAGTCTCCCCCTTTAGAGCCCCTCCACCTTTTTACACCTTTCCCCTAATTCTTCTATTTTCCCTTCTATTAGTCTTTCCCTTTCTTTTCCCCCTTTCCCTCCTACATCCCTATAAGGTAGGACAAGTTTCTCTGTAAAACCAAATATGTCTGGTACTCTCTCTTAGAGCCTAATCTGATGATGCTCATCCCCCTTCCTTCTTTCCCTCAATTATATTAGGTTTTCTTTGCCTCTTTATGAGATTTTACCTTATTTTTACCTCTTTTTTATACTTTATTTTACCTCCTTTTCCCTCTTTTTCCAGTATGATCCCCTTTCCATCTCTTGGTTTTTTTTGTTTGTTTTTTATTTCATATTATCAAAGTAAAATCAAATTATACCCACATTCTGTGTTTGGAGGTCAAATTTTTTGTTCAGATCTGGTCTTTTCATTAGAAATAGGTGAAATTTACATATATCATTAAATGCCCATCTTCTTCCCTGAAAGATAATGCTCATTCTACCTGGATAGCTTATTCTTGGTCGTGATCCAAGTTCCTTTGCCTTTCTGAATATCTGATTCCAGGCCCTTTGATCTTTTAAGGTGGAAACTGATAGATCCTGAGTGATTCTAATTACATTTCCTCAGTATTTGAATTGTTTCTTTTTACCTGATAGCAATATCTTTTCCTTGGTGCAATAGTCCTGAAATTTAGCCACAATATTCCTTGGGGATTTAATTTAGGGGTCTCTTTTAGTAGGTGATTGGTGAGTTCTTTTAATGGCTATTTTACCTCCTGATTTTAAAACATCAGGACAATTTTCTTTCATGATTTCAATAAGATAGTGTCTAGGAACTTTTTTCCATCATGGATTTCAGGAAGTCCCATAATCCTTAGGTTGTCTCTCCTAGATTTATTTTCCAGGTCAGTTGTTTTTCCTAGGAGATATTTCATATTTTCTTCTATTTTTTGATTTTTTTGGTTTTTGTTTGACTGATTCTTGAAGCCTTATTGAGTCATTAACTTCCATTTGTTCCATTCTAATTTTTAATGTATTATTTTCTTCAGTTACCTTTTTTTAGCTCCTTTTGCAATTGGCCAATTGAATTTTTTTTTGTTCATTGCAGTATTTTTCTATTTCACCAATTTTGTTTTTTGGTGAATTTGTGTCTTTTTCATATCTCTTTTGTAGGGCATTATATCCTTCTTGCAATGATCTCATTTCATTTCCCCATTTTTCTTTTAACTCTTTTTAAAGATTATTTATGCAGTTTTCTAGGAAAGCCTTGTGAAATGGGGACCAGCTCATGTCTCCCTTTGTGGCTTCCTCTGGAGTTGTTTTACCTTTATGAACCTCACGATCTTCAGTCTGTTCTTCTCTCTCTCCATAAAAGCTGTCTATGGTGAGAGTTATTTTTTTATTCATTTTTTAAAGCTTGAAATCTATTCTAAGAAAAGGAGGGGCAGCTGCTTTAATTTTCCTGGGGCAGTTCCTCTTAATGACTTCTGGTGCTGGGCAATTAGGGGCCAGGTCCAGCCTTCTCAGTGGTTTACAATCTACCTTTTACAAAAGGCAGATCTGCCAAAGCACCTGCTTGCAACCAGAACAGAGTAACCTAAGAGGCTCACAGAAATTTCCCAGGTGTTGAGAAACTGCCACACTCTGAGAACTGACCTGGCTCCCTGCTGTGGTCTCCCAATGCTGCAGTCTGAGCTTAGCAGACTATCCCCTTGCCTGACTGAAACAGACCTGTTCTGAAGTTCTTCCAAGGTTATTTCTTCTGGGAATGTATTGTACTCTAAATATTTGGGGGTGCTTTGACTCCAAAACCAGTTTAGAGGTTTAATCTGCTGTTGGTTTGAGAGAAAGGTCAGAGCAGGTCATTGAGAGCTGGGCCTGCATTCCACCATCTTGGCTCCATTCTGTATTGTTTTATGATGTCTTCTTTGTCATTATTTTATACTTATTAAAGGCCTTCATTACACACACACACACACACACACACACACACACACACACATACACATACATATACATATACATATATTCTATATTCTATATTCACATAGATTCTATATAAATAAATAACATTCTTATGTAAGTAAATATTATATATAGAAGAAGCTAGGTGGCTTAGTGGATAACATGATGGGCCTAGAGTCAGGAAGATCTGAGTTCAAATATGGTTTCAGACACTTGTTAGCTGTGTGACCTGAGCAAATCATTTAATCTCTATTTGCCCCAATCCCCTGGAAAAGGAAATGGTACACTCTTCCAATATCTTTGCCAAGAAATCCCCATTGATATTATTGGCATGCTATGGTACATAAGGTCACAAATAGTCAGGTATGACTGAATGAAAATATTCATTTTATATAGATACATAGATGGATAACATTATGCTGATACCTTTTAAGACATAGTTATATATGATGTAGCTATAGGTATGTCTTGCAGAGTACCAATGTAATAATTGGAAAATCACAAGATATAGTAAGAAAAAAAATGGATTTGGAGACAGAAGGCTTATGTACAAATTCTTACTTGACTACTTATGATTTTAGGGAAGTCCCATCACTTGTCTGGGACATCTAAAAAACAGAAGATTGGGCTGAATGATTTCTGATGTCTTTTCTAATCCTAAATTTATCCTATGGTTTATGGGATGAGCCTATCCTGTCATTCTTGCTATATGACTGACTTGTATCCTTTGCTGGTCAGACACATAGGCCCTTATCAATATCATTTATGCTTCTTCTCCTATGTACAAATTTTCATTTGTAATGAAATAATGTAGATTTTTATCCATCATGCATTTCCCCCCACTGTTCTCGAGATTACTTTTAATTTGACTTCTTTTGTGATCCTAGTGTTTCCTTATTTCCAGCCACAGAGCCTTTTTAGAAAAATATTGGAATTTTAAAAATGAATTTTGCAATAGTGAGCAGTATGGGACCATTGAAAACACCGTGTCATGCTTTGAAAAGCACTGTTCCTATTCTATACTTCTGGTCCTAACCTAAAATTAATCTACCATGCCTGTCTGAGCTACCTATGTATACTGATGCTCAACTCTACATAATACCCATACAACTAAATGAGTGTCTAAACACTAGTCATTTTTTAGATTCATTAATCAGGCATTTTTCCTCTCAAAGTCCTATGTGTTAATATTAGTATTCCACTAAATGCTATTTCTATTCTATCTCTGAGTGTTATCTTTGTACCTGCTGCATTGATTAGCTCACTCAATAAATACTTTTGATTCAATTGATTGATGTGATTGAATGATGGATGATTCTATTAAAAATTGATTTCTGGAAAAACTCTTTAGAGCTCACATATCCATATCACTGCTATGATATATCATTTTGGATAATTTTCAAAGTAGAGTTCACCCTAGAACATCAGTGCAAAGAACAAATTAGAAAACTGCATAAGAATGGAGTTTCTCTTACGTATCCATTTTGTTTGGTGGATTCTTTGTTGTTGTTAAACAGCTTAGGATTGATGAAGAAAAAAACAAGATGAAATAAAAATTAAACAAACAAACAAAAAAAGGTTCTTGCCTGAAAATCCATTGGGGCCATATTCTAGCTATAGTTTTAAAACAAGGAAACATTTCCCCCTTTCTGTATGATCTAAATTATGCTCCTTGTTTCCTAGCTCACATTTGATATAGATCAAGTTCCAATAACAGTCATGCAGAAAATATGTTGAATGCTGACCTGCCATCTAAGTGTAGAATGCGGTATTATTTCATATATGGCATTAAAGTGAATGGACTATAATGGAATAATGTTAGGGTATCTTTTCTTCCTTTTCTCTGTTTTTTTTTTGAAGCCACAACAAAAAAGGGCAATAGGAAAGAGTCTGTTTCTATCACCTATTTATGTATGAATCACATCTTACTTATATTGCCCTTTGAAAATAGGAGTTCCATTGGTCACCTCTATTCTATGAAGGTAATATAAGCAAGTAACGTAAGGGAAAATAGCATGGTCCATACAAGTGAACCTGATGCTCTGATGTGTGATTTGATGATAAGTAAAGAAGTATTCATTATATACTACATGTGAGGGAAGCACTAAGCACTGGAGATACAAAAACAAAAGTAAAACAGTTTTTGACCTCTAGATATTCTTACATTTTAATAGGAGAAACAACATGTATATATATGTATCAAGAACGTGGATTTACTCTTCCAGTTCACATGCACACTAACAAACTTCAGAGTAAGACTGGTTACATTTTCACCTCAAGGTTCTAGAGGGTAACCCTAAGGGTTTATGGGATTTTTTAATGCTTTATGATCAAGACCCTATTCTAATGTATTCTTCTAATATTGTTTTTCAGTGCTGTTCAATATCCTCAATACCAACCAGTACCAATTAATCTTTATGAAAACTATCTGAGAACAAAATGGAAATAACAAGTACAAATACAGGGGCAGCTAGGTGGCACAGTGGATAAAGTACTAGCCCTGAAGTCAGGAGAATCTGAGTTCAAATCTGGCCTCAGACACTTAACACTTCCTAGCTGTGTGACCCTGGGCAAGTCACTTAACCCCAATTGCCCCAGCCAAAAAAAAAGTAAAAATATATTCTCCCCCGCTCCCAATCAGGGCTGGGAAAGAAATCTTACCTCTAACACTTCAGTTCCTGGGAAGAATATGCTTCATTTTAAAGCAGCTATTGCAAAGCACTCACCTTACCAAGTTAATTTCCAGATGTGACATAGATAGAAGATGGGATTGCTCCCTTAATTGCAGTACACTTAGTTTCTCATTGGTAGGTTGCTCCTTAGGGCTGGTTCCTCTGGAGGGAACTTCTGGGTCTTTCCTGGGCTCAGATTCCATACCGCACAGAATTTCTTAGGAAGCTATAAATTCACCAGAGAAGTTAGTGTCTCTCTATATAGTCAAAGCCCCTCCTTTCTCCTCATGACTAGCAGGAAGGAAAGGGAACAAAATAATCTTTTGGGGCCTTTTAATGTGCATTTCTTATTTCTTATTTAGTGTGCATTCCCCCAATATTATATTGGGGCCAAAAAAGGGCCTTTTCTTCACCATACTTTATAGTTTCTTATAATAGAAAGTACCATAGAATAGCTGCAGAAATTCTAAAGTTAGGAGCTGGGTCCTTCCTTTCTACTTCATTATGCCCTCCCAGCAGTAGCTTCACTAAACATGTCTGTTCTTAGGAATGAGCCCTCATCACTCAGTCTCCTGCAGTTACACACATGAGTGTGTATGTGTGTGTATACACATGTATAATATAATAGCACATCTACATATATCCAAAGTAACATATGTGTATGTTTAATATCTTAAAGCTACATTAAATACTTTGGAATACCTGGTACATATTCATATTTGTATTTTATATGTGTAGATATATACATGTAATATATACCATATAATAATTATAATATTATAAAAAATTAATGCAAAGTAGTTGGTGGAATGGCCTTAACAGCTAGGAAACTGCATCTCAACTTTCAGTTGAGTCTTAAAGAAAACTATGGATTAAAAAGGGGTAGGATTAAAAAGGGGTAGTCCAAAAGAGGCCAGACAATACAAAGACTTGGAAATTAAGATAGAGCATAATGTGTGTAAAACATAAGGCAAACCAGCTTGATTTCATTGCAGTATACATTGAAGGGAGTGATGTGTAAAAAGAGTAGAAAGACAGGAGAGGAATAGGTTATATAAAGCTTTAAATATCAAAATGAAATTTATATTTGATATTTAAGGCACTAGGGAATCTCTGGAGTTTCTTGAGGAGAGTGGTGACATGATCAGACCTGTATTTTAGAAAAATCAAATTGACAGCTATATGGATGATGAATCAGAGGGGAGAGAAGCTTGATGCAAGGAAATACAACAGGAGGTTAGTATAGTAGATCAGGTGAAAAGTGATGAGAACCTGAACTAAAGTGGAACCTGTATGAGTAGAGAGGTATTTGAGAGATGATGCAGATTTAGAAGCAACAAGATTTTGCCATTGTTTGGTGATATGAACTGAATAACATTGAGGAGTAGAAGATAACAATGAGAATAAAAATCAGGATGACTGAAAAGATGGTGATAACCTACATAGAAGTACAGAAGTTCAGAAGTAGGGTAGTTTGTAAGAGAGAAGTAATGAGGTGTATTTTGGACATGTTGAGTTTTGGGAATATCCTTTTTGAAATAGTTTGATTTCCACATAGAAAAAAGGACAAGAATAAATACCTAATAGGATATTGTTTGGATCATTGAATATGAACCTTTTTTGAGTCATGGATTCCTTGCAACATTTACCACAGAAAGGCATTTCAGGATAGAAATTTTTATAATTTAACAAAGAGTTCTCTCCTAACCAGGTTAAACCTTGTATCTCCTAAAATTTTTTTGGGAAAAAATATATTTTTTCAAATATCCTGGATTTTTAACTTTTTTTCTTATAAAAGGAAGTATTTTATGTTTTAGCTATGTCATCTGTAAAATAATTTAAGGTAATTTTTTTATTCTTGCCTT
Organism: Myrmecobius fasciatus; assembly: GCA_023553655.1. Taxonomy (NCBI): domain Eukaryota; kingdom Metazoa; phylum Chordata; class Mammalia; order Dasyuromorphia; family Myrmecobiidae; genus Myrmecobius; species Myrmecobius fasciatus. Next base: position 299,515 of record JAJPUD010002515.1, read on the forward strand.
TTTACTGTCAGTCATAAAATATAATCATTCCTGAAACAAAAATAATTTTTGGTCTTTCTTAGGTTTTTCGTGTATAAAATTCAATTACTCTAGCAATTCTTTCATTCACAACATTTTTTCTTTTATGCTCTTGTAATGAAAATTATGGCATCTTATACCTATAATCAGTGACTTATAAAGTATGTTCTTTCCATCTATACTTCTGATCTTAGGTTCTGGAGAAAACTTTTGAATTCTTTAAGGAAAACTTAAGGCAATATGGAATCTCTGTAAGGGCCTTAGATCCTTACTAGCTATGTGACCCTGAATGGGTCACTTGTTTGTTTCACTTCCTTCATCTATAAAATGAGCTGGAGAAGAAAATGGCAAACTACTCCAGTATGCTTGCCAAGAAAAATTCTCCAATGGGAACATGACAAAGCTTACTGTATGTAATGTATACATATCAATAAAAGCTAAAGGGACAAAAAATAGAAAACCTTTCTAACACTATTGTCAGGGTAAGATTAGTATATTAAATGAACTCTTACTCTAATAAAATTTGATTTTCAGTAATACTAATCTGTGGGCTTTGGTAAACAGGTTTTTCCACTTCCCCCACAACACAATTGGTGTTTGCAAGCAACTTGAGAAAGTATTGCCAAATCCTGAAGTGCCTTCTGAATGTCTGAAGAAAGATGACATCATGTTTATTATAGCATTAATGTTTTATATTTATAGTATAATTCTTTCAAAATTAATAATTGTCTGTGGACTATAATAACTGCAAAGTCTACATTACTTGACCTTTATCCCTTGACTGTAATATGTGAGAGTTCATTATCTTTTAAATTTCATGTTGAGTATATAGACCATCTCCTTGAAGTTAAGAAAAGACTTTCATGAGTCTTTCCTCAAGTTCAGCAATCTTCCTGCTATACTATGGCTCCACCGAAAGACTGTATATTCAACATAAACATTATTGGACTTGAGGAAAGACTCAAAATTATAGGAACACAGATGTTGTTTTCATTACTGCTGCTGATCAGAGGCACGGACTTTGTATTTCTTCCCTATAGTTTAAAATACAGGATTAATAGGTTGGTAAAGATGTACTTGCCTAGACACTTGCAAATGTAATCAAAAGGATTTGAAACTGAAAAGGAATATATGATATAGAGGGATAAAAATGCCTATATCTACTAGGCTAGATATCAATATAAGTAGCTACAATTTGGGAAGAATCACAGTTGAATTATCAGTGGTAGTTAGTAGTCAGTAGAAATTCAAGGGAGGCAAAATCTAAGAAAAGAATAAGGAATAAGCCCCACTGTCCTCAAATGTATATATGCAAATGCAGGGATAATGGATAACAAAAACAAAATGAACTACAGATCATGATGCAAATATGATATAATAGAAATTACTAAGACTTGATGGGATAGGCCTATAACCAGAACATACCTCTGGAAGGATATACCTTAATGTAAGAGCAGCAAGATAAATAAAAAGAGGAGTTGAGTTAATGTTAAAATTCAAAATATATATTATATGTAATATATAAAATATATAAATGCAGCCATACATGTGTGTATGTATATCCATGTATATCTATGTATACGTGTTTGTATCATACAAACTTGTAATTATATAAGTTCAGAAGGTAGAAGCCTGATGAGTATTTAAATAATGACCAACAAAGATGGAAATAAAAGCATTATTGTAATTGGAGCATACTACAGACTATGGATGGAAAATAAAAACAAATAACATTTGAAAAATAGATCAGAAGTCAGCAGAGCTTTCAATGACTTGCTTCATGACAAGGTCATTCTTTAAGGATTAGAGAAACAGGGGGCAGAGCCAAGATTGCAGAGTGGACACACATTTCGTTCTGATCTCTTCCCACCACCCTCAGACTAACTAGCAAATGCAGCCTCTGAATTAGTTCTGGACTGGCAGAACCCACAAATATTGGGAGTGTAACAAATTACCAACAGAAGACAATTTCAAAGATCTCCAGAAAAGGTCTTTCAATTGGGCATAGAGGGAGGTGGGCCAAGGCCGAGCAGGTTGAGCACAGATGTCAGTACAGGCAGCACACAATCCCAAGGTGGTGTGGGCTCTGTATGCTGGAGAATATATGGGGAGGAGTCTACAGCAGTGTTGGCTACTCTGCCCTCATTGCAAGTCAATAGATCAGCAGAGCAGTTATAAAACATCCAACACAAATACAAAAGGTAAATAGTGAACCACCCTGAAACACTAGAATTTCATGGGGCCTGGCCATGCCCACCCAGCACCAGAAGTCAATGAACAGTCAGCACTGACTTAATGTGGCTTATAGAGGAAGCTTGGACAATCTCCCTTGCCCCCAAAACAGATCTCAACTTTAAAAATAATGAGTGAAAAAGTAAAAAGAACTCTGAACATAGAAAGTTTTTATGGTAAAAAAGAACAGATTTCATACCCTGAGGAGACTAAAAGTAGATCATCTCCAGACAAAGCCCCAAAGGGTGATATAAATTGGTCCCCATCACACAAGGCTCTCTTAGAAGAAATTTAAAAAGGATCTTAAAAGAGAAGTAGAAGAAAAATGGGGAAAGGAAATGAAAACTTTGCAAGAGGGTTTGGAAAAGGAAACACAAAAATTATCTGAAGAAAATTCATTACAAAATAGACTTAGTGAAATGAAAAGGCATATAACTCCTTAAAAAATAGGTTTGCCAAAATGGAAAAAGAAAACAACTCCCTGAAAAACAGAATTTGTGAAATGGAAAAAGAAATAACTCCTTAAAAACAAAATTTGTGAAATGGAAAAAAATTCATAAAACAAAACAACTCATTTAAAAATTCAAATGGGCAAATACAAAAAAACCTTTAAAAAGTAAATGAAAAAAATAATTTACTAAAAATCAGAACTGAACAAATGGAAATGAATGACTCAATGAGACATCAAGAATGAGTCAAGCAAAACAAAAAAATGAAAAAAAAATAGAAGAAAATGTAAAAATACCTACTTGGGAAAATAACTGACCTGGAAAATAGATCTAGGAGAGACAATCTGAGGATTATTGGACTTCCTGAAAACCATGATTAAAAAAAAGAACCTAGACATTATTTTTCAGGAAATCATCAAAGAGAACTGCCCTGATATCTTAGAATCAGAAGGTAAAATAGCCAATGAAGGAATTCATCAAACACCTCCTGAAAGAAACCCCAAAATTAAAACTCCAAGGAATATTGTGGCTAAATTTCAAACTATCTGACCAAGGAAGAAATATTGTAAGTAGCCAGAAAGAAACAATTCAAATACAGAGAAGCCACAATAAGGATTACCCAAGACCTAGCAGCTTCCACCTTAAAGGATCAAAGGGCCTGGAATCTGATATTCTGAAAGGCAAAGGTACTTGGAATGCAGCCAAGAATAAACTACCCTGATAAACTGAACATTTTCTTTCAGGGAAGAAGATGAACATTCAATGAAACTGGTGAATTCCATTTATTTTTGATGAAAAGACCAGAGCTGGGACACACAGCATGATAGTGCACGAGCCCTGAAGTCAGGAGGACCTGAGTTTAAATATGGTCTCAGACATTTAACATTCCCTAGCTGTATGATCCTGGGCAAGTCACTTAATCCCAATTGCCTCAGCAAAAAATTTTTTAAAAAGATATGAAAAAGAAAAAAAGAAAAGACCAGAGCTGAACAAAAAAATTGACCTCCAAATAGAATGATAAAAAGGTAAAAAGAAAAATACTCTTGAGAATTGTATTTCTGTTATGGGTATACATAGAGTGCAGGTATAATTTGATTTTACTCTTATAATATAAAAAAGAATCTAGAAGTGAAAAGGGGATTGTACCAGAAAAAGGGGAAAGTGGAGGTAAAATGAGGAAATTGCATCTCACAAAGAGGCAAAGAAAACCTATTATAATTGAGATAAAGAAAGGAGGGGGATGCATTGTGTGAATCTTACTCTCATCAGATTTGGCTCAAAGAGAAAATGTTAGATATATTTGGTTTCACAGAGAAACTTCTCACTTTATAAAAAAATGGGGAAAAGGGAAAAGAGAAGGGGTAGGTTAATAGAAGGGAAAACAGAAATAGTAGGGAGAAGGTATAAGTGAGGGGGAAGAGCTCTAAAGGGAGAGAGCTGCTTGAAACAATTGGTGCGCATAAGTAAAACATTAGGGAGGAGGGAAAGAGGAAAAGGAAAGAGAAAAATATAATTTGAGATAAATACAGAATTAGTAGTTTTATCTGTAAATGTGAATGGGGTGAACTCTCCCATAAAGTGGAAGCAAATAGCAGACTAGATTAAAAGTCAGAATCCTACAATATGTTATTTACAAGAAGCACATTTAAAGCAGAGTGATACATACAGAGTAAAGGTAAAAGGCTGGAGCAGAATCTATTATGTTTCAGGTGAAGTAAAAAAAAGCAGGGGTAGCCATCCTGATCTCAGATCTAACAAAAGCAAAACTTGATTTATTTAAAAGAGATTAAAAAGTAAACTATATCTTGCTAATGGGTACCATAGATAATTAAGCACTATCAATACTAAACATATAAGCACCAAGTGGTATAGTATCTAAATTCCTAAAGAAGAAGTTAAGAGAACTGCAAGAAGAAATAGACAGCAAAATTATAATAGTGAGAGATTTCAATTTTGTTCTATCAGAACTAGATAAATCAAACCAGACAATAAATATGAAAGAAGTTAAGGAAGTAAATAGAATACTAAAAAATTAGGTATGCTAGATCTTTGGAGAAAACTAAATGGAGACAGAAAGGAGTACACTTTCTTCTTGGCAGTTCATGGAACCCATATAAAATTTGATCATATATTAGGACATAAATATTTCCTTTAGTTAATAATCTAAATTTTTCTAAAGCATAAATTATTTTTTCCATTTCTTATTTGCTTTATATTGTTAACTTGCTCTTCATATATTAAGTATAGATAAATAAATAGATAGATAGATAGATAGATAGATAGATAGATAGATAGATACATTGGGAGGGAAAGAGAAAGGGAAGGAGGGAGAGGAGAAGAAAAAGGGAAAGGGAGAGGGAAAAGGAGAGAGAGAGGGGAGAGGGAAAAGGAAAGAGAGAGGGGAGAGGGAAAAGGAGAGAGAGAGGGGAAGAAAAAGGGGGAAGGAGAGTGGTAAAAGGAGGGAGGAGAAAGGTGATACTAAAAAAAACTTGAGATAATGAATTGACTTTCATATGATTGATAACTCTATGAAACTGAGTTGTTAATCCCTAAATATAACCAACCTTAAATGCTTAAATGAAAATGGCCCTGAAAATTGGACTTAGTGGAACAGACACCTTAAATAAAGTCTTAAAAATAAGTGCAACATGGGAATTATTCCTTAATAATTAAATATGATATCTGTTCTTGAGGATACTGTGCAGGGACAGAATCTTTCAGTAGGCATTTATTTCTATTTTGTCAAAACAATAACAACAATAAAATAGAATTTTGATTCACAATTTTTGTCACAACATCTCTTAGCAACAGGTAGTTCAAATATTATGCCCTCCACTTTATAGACAAGAAAATGGAAGCTTGAGTGTTGTGACTTGCCAGGGATTATATAGTCAGCATATGCCATTATCATGATTAGAAACAAGTTTTCTGGTTCAAATTTAACACTTTTAACAATGCCATGCTTTCTCTCTATTTGGTTTAAGATGTTTGTATGTGGTTGTCCAAATAGATAAATGCAGTTTATGGATGGCATGGATATACATGATCTGAAACCTGTTCCTCCCCTGTGGAGGGTAGATCTATGGTCACTGCCATGCATTACAGTAATATTGACTTCTGCTATACACCTGCTATTTCTCTCCATGTGTATCTTCTAAAGATGATTTGAAAGCTCTGTGTGTCTCTGGTCCCAACAATGTAATATAGGTATACAGCAAAATATTATACTTAGCATTCCCTCTGACAATCCAGAATAATTTCTCCTTCCATATACGTATCATACACATTTCAAGAAAAGAAGTTTGATTATACCACCTTTAATTAATTTAAATTTTAAATTAATTAATTTAATTTAATTAATTAAAATAGGGCATCATGGTGGTTGTAGACAATCATCCCAACTTTTCCAATAGTTTTAATTAGTTAGTTAGCTGGTATCTGGTAGTCATTTAAAAATTCTCTGAATTCAAGCCAGTGCCTTACCCATAGGGGTGGTTAATAGGTACTGAATAAATAACTGAATGCAATTTGCAATCTTCTACACCCCTTAGATCATATCATAACAGTTTATCTCTGTGAAACATGATTATTTGCTCTGTAAAAGTCTGAGTGAACTAACGGAAAGAACACTGGTAAAAGAGCAAAGAAAACTTGGTTTTGCATTTTCTTTTTCTGTTGATCAATTTTGTAATTCTAGGCAATTAATGTAGACTTTATGTTCCTCAATTTTACCATCTCTAAAATAAAGATTAAAATATCATTTTTACCTATGCAGTGGGGTTATTATGATGATAAATTGAATAGAGAAGGGAAAAATGCTCTGGAAAAAAAAGTTTAAGATACTATACAGTCTTATTAGAACTTCAGGCCAAAGGTATGAACAAGGATAACACATAAAGGAAAGAACAATTGGCATTCTAAAAAGGTTTCTAAACCAATTTGCTCTTGTAACAACTAGTCAGGATTGGGGAATTTTGTCAAATAAAAGCAGTGTTTGACATTTCTCTGACAGGACCCTGTTGGACTTACTCCTAGAATCCTGTCAGACTTTCGTACCATTTAGCTCTATGACATAAACATGGTGGAACACTGTAAGATTATAGAAAATTGCATCTTCATTAGCCCTTCCTAAATTCTATATGCTTTCTGCATATTTATCTATATTATTGTTATTAATCTCTTAAAGATATCTTGAAAACCAATCAACACTGAGTTCTTTAAAATTGTATTGCCTCCAATTTTGATTTAAATCTTCTGCATGTATGTAGTCAAGTTCAGTTCCTCACATAATACATTGGATGCTAATACAGAGCATACAAATATGACTCTATATGGTGGTTTTATTTTACATCTAATTGCAGTTTTCCAGTTTAATTTAAAATGCCCTCAAGATAATCCAACAGATAAACCAATAGATATATAAATTTATATTCATATATATATATATATATACATATATATTTAACAGTAGGCTTTGTGTGATCTTCTTTTACCCTCTTCCAATTTAGATCTTCTGAATATATAAAAGGAAAAACCTTTAAATCTAAATATAACCTGAATTTTAGAAATCAAGTCCATATTTTGGTCACAAAATATAATAAATAAATTGGATTCTTCTTATAAACTCTTTATGGTGAAATGATTAAAATTACATGAATATAAATGACTGTCAAAAATAAAGTAGCAGGTCCTGCTCATATAGTAAGTTATATAACCAATATTGTATTGTGTGGCTTTAATATTTTAGAGATCAAAGTTATTACCCAAAAAAACAATGAAAATTAAATTAAGAAACACAAAAAAATTGTCTTATTCTCCAAACCATTTATAATAAAAAGGAATTTGAGAATAACAGGAAAAGGACCACAAGATTTATTTCAAGAACTTCAAAACAAAGTGTTTTATAAATTAATAACACATACAACCAAAATACATTATTTATATCCTAAGCATGAATTTTGTCTTGTACTTGACTGGCTTTAAATGATTTTCAGACTGGACAATTTCTAACATTGTAGAATTATTGCATCTAAAATATTAAAATAAGTGTTTCTTAAGCATTTGGTTTGTCACCCAGTTTACTATAAGGCTGTTCATGTCATCACAGTATATCACATTAGCAACATTTATGCATATTTAATGTATGGAGACTCATAGGTAAGAGAAGGAGTTCTGGTATTTTGGAAATAATTCCTTTGGATCATAATTTGTGACCTTCAGAATTGTAAATGATTTAGCAGAATGAGTTTCTTTGAAACTGGGCCAAAAGAGTTAGTAGATTTGAAAAAAATATAGAAAGAATTATAAAGAGAAACAGAGGATAGAAAAACATAGTGTGGGTTTGCACACATGTATATGAATGTAAATGTGTACGATTATATGTATGTATATTTTATGTAGATAGATAGATAAATTTCCATGCATTTCCATACATACATAATTCCATACAATTGTAGCCTTCTGGGTGGGGTAGGAAAAGAAGAAAAAGCATAAAGGAAAAAGTACACAGCAGAGAACAAAAAAAAAATTCCTATAAAGGAAGCAAAGAAAAAACGAACAGCTCGGAACACAATGTGTAGTATTTATTAAGTAGGTTTTCTTCTTAAATTCTGTTGTAAACCTGGCAAGGTTTTTTCTTTTTCTGGTCTTTTTCTTTTTGTATTTTGTTATGATTTCTTTAAGTTAGAAAAGAAGAAACTGTGCCAATACAGAATTAAACATTTACATGATCTTATAAATGTGTTTCCTAACTTGTTCAAGCATTATAGTTTCAATCTAGACAAGGGATTTAATTATTCTGAATTCACTCTTCTCCCTGCATGAACTTTCAAAGTTCAAGCCCCTAGAATTAATGGTTGTGTTGATGGGGAAAATGTCAAAATGGGAAAGCCATTTGCATGTATTTTAGTCCATTCTCTTCTCTTATGAGCAGTGTCTTCCTAAAAAATACTAGATTCCTTTTGACTTTATCATCATAATGGTTGTATCTTACCTTTCTTGAAGCCACTTGTTGACTGGTGAAAAAATAGTTCTTCATAAAATAGTAACCAAATTATGATCCAATCTTGTCTGTTTTCAATGTATGTTGTCCTCTCATAATTAGAAAAAATATTCATTTTTGTAATTGAAACTATAAATGGGTATGTTACAAAATATTTTGTCTAATATCAGCTTATTTAGAACGCTGATGTTTTAAAATAGCTGTCCCTTCCTGTGGTAATTTGGCCACTTCCAGGAAATGCCAAAACAAAAACAAAAACCCAGGACCATAGTAAAATCAGGCTGCATCTGTGCCCTGGATTGATTGCTTTTTACTGGCTGCCTATTTAAAGAGAGCATTAGGCAAATTTATTGCATCAACTCTATTATTTCCAGGATGATTAGGCACTAATTGCAAAGAACGAACTTAATTTGTGACAAAATAGAAAGATGAGTATGGAAGATTTGAGAGAAGTCTGTTGCAGATCTCAAGCCAAAAGTAAAAACAAATCACCTGATGACGTTCAATTAATTAGTCAAAAAAATCACCTGATGACTTTTTCAATCAACTAGAATCTATTATATATTAGGAATTGTTCTAGATGCAAGGGATATCAAGACAAAGTTAAACAGCCCTTGTCTTCAAGATTACATTCTATCAAGGAGACATTACATACACAAAATATATAGAACATAAATAAAATGGGCTTTTCTAGTCATTTCACCCAAGATGTGTCCACATCTTTCCCCCCATACTCTTCAAAAGTATGATAAGCATTCCTAACCAAATAACTTGAACATGGAAAGCTCTGAATTGTTTTATGTGGAGCTGATTATTTTATTGTATCTTGATAACAGAAAAACTAAACCAACATGCAAAACAAGTGTTCTTAACCTGAGGTCAATGAATTAGTTTGCAAAAAATATTTTGTTGATGGTTTTCAATACAATTGGTTTTCTTTTTTAATTCTATGTCTTAAGAAAATCATTCCTCCAAAAGGATCCATGGGTTTCACCAAATTGCCCAAAGGGGCCCACAATGTAAAACAAGGTTATGAGCCCCAGTTTTGAAAATGTAACAAAGGGACCAAAGGCAAAATTTGACATTGGTATAACCTTGGTTGAGTATAATGTTTTTAATGTTTAACATAATTTAGATTCAAAATCATTTCCCCAAGCCACAGTATCTTAGATTCTTGTTTTAATACTGTTTATTTTATCTCCTGTTACTGACCTCATATAACCTAGAAATTAACTAATTAAATACTTTCTTTAAAAAATGTGTGAAATGAGAACAGTTTAAGGAGTTAATTTGCTCAGAACTTCATAGAGACAACAGACTGGTAAGAAGTAAAGGTGGTGAATGGGAAATCCAGCAGTGGAAACTCAGCAGGGGAACAAAGCTGAAAAATCTCCACCCCAAATCTGAAAAACAAAACAAAACACTTTTCTTTGTTTGAGGAGACAGTTTTGCAGATATCCCTGTTAATTATGAAATAGTCATAAATCTGCCTCAACTAAAGTACTCAAGAGCTAAGGATAATGAAACGGAAAACAATTTAAATCACATTATGCTGGCAAGTGACTGAATAATGTATTTTGTACTGTCTCAGTGCATTTCATTACGTCAAGGCCACATAATTGCAACTACTAAATCAGAGAGGGGAAAACCAACCCACAGTTACACTATGCTTTATCATTCATAGGTTTTCAGCAGTAAATAGAATGTTTACTTGAACAGAATCTTTTCTTTTTGGTGATTTCCACCAATGGGAAGGTTTCTTTGAAACGTGAAAATGGTTAAAAAACATAATTTCTTTTAAGAAACTCCAATCAAAAGTTTACTGAAAAAAGAAAGAAAATTATTAGGTTTAATGAATCACACGTGCTTTCAAAGATACAAGGCTTTTAAAAAAAACTACAATATCTTATTTTTATGTTAATAAAAATTCTCTACCAGTACAGATCGCTACTTTCTCTGAGATTTATATTTTTGTTCTTTGATATCTAATATATATATGTACATATATATGTATATATATATATATATATATATATATATATATATATACATATGGATGAAGATATATGGATATACACATTAAGTTAAGTTACTTGCCCAGGATCACCCAACTAGTATGTTTCAAGGAAAAGACTTAAATGCAGGTCCTCTTGACTCTAAACACAACTTTCTATGCACCAAGCAATGCTCCTTTTGGATTCACTGTGAATATATTTTCGTCTGAGCACTGCAGAAAATGGACCATTAACAATCAAATCAATTTTCCTCTCTCTCTATTGGGTCACATTTTTACCAAAGGTCCTAAAGTCCTACATAGTAAACACCAATCATGGTATGACCTCCCCTCAGAGGGAAACTGAATTTGGAACTGTTAGGCAGGCAACATCCATATAAAATGGTCAGCATTTTCACCTTATAGAGCTCTTCTAAGGGCTTACATTTCCCCCAGAAGGAAAGCACAGAAATTTTGCCTACTATGCAACTAACCTTCTTTTCTATCAGGCATCCCATAACTTATTATAATAGTAGAGGACTAAGCCCAGATCCTTTGTCCCTTCATATTGTAATTTTTGTTGCCCCCTTCTACTATTTCCAGCAGCCATCTACATGATCACATTTTTTCCCCCAAAGAATATACTTTTAGGGGAAATTATCTTTCTCTCAATAGAAGACTTGACTCCCAAATTTCAAATTAAGGGTTGACTATGAAATAATTCTTAAAGCTAACACTAGCCTGAAAGTCTTCATCTTTGTTGAAGGAGGTTAAATTTTGGAATTACACCATCCAGGAAATTCATTCTCTTTGGTTAGAAAGTGAGATTTCTTGATTTGTGAACTTGGGGCCTTGAGAGAATTATCCTTTACCAATTCCTCCAGAAAGCTTAGGTTGAGAAACTCATTATCTAAACCACACTTAAACACAAGTCTATGTCACATCCTTCTCCAAAGTTATCATTAGCAGCTGCAGCTGAGTATCTTTGAAAACCAAAAGGGAAAGACAGATAAATGGTCCAGAATGTATCTCAGCTCTATTGTTATAGACTAGCAATCAATCAACTAACAATTGTCAGTATATTGGGTTTTTCAATTTATTTTTTTAACTATGTGTCAGTTATCATGCTGAGCATAATCCTTTTCCTCAAGCAAGTAGGCATGTATCACTGCACAGAGTAGGTAGAAAATGGAAGACTGGATAGAAATGAAAGGACCAAGCTAAGAAGAACCATGAATGAGAATTATGGGAATTTAAATCTGTAATAGGAAGTCAGCAAATTTACTGAAGATGAAAATGACATGATAAGACCAACATCTTTTTTTCATCCAGGTTATACCTATTACACAAAGCTGTCCCCCTAGGTTCTATCCTGGGCTCTATTTTCTTCTTCTATACTATTTCACTTGGAAAACTCATCAGCTCCCAGGGATTCAATCATTACTTTTATGCACATGATTCTCAGAGCTTCTTATCTAGCCCTAATCTCTTTTCCTGTTCAGTCTTATATCTTCAACTGCTTAATAGACACATCAAACTGGATATTTTGTAGACCTCTTAACTCAACATGTTCAAAATAGAATTATCCCCCTCCCCTGAACTCTCACTTTTCCCAGGTAATTGTCTTCCATCTTCTAACACCATCTTCCCAGTTATCCAGGTTCAAAATCTAAGTGACTTTGTTAATTCTTCATTCTCTTTCACCATTGTCACTATATTCAATCAATCTTACACATATTTACATAGTTAAAATATTATATTTTATATTTGCTTAATTATTAATTTATATATTTATATAATCATTATGTATTATATATATATATATTATCTTGGGAGCAATTGGGAGCCAGATAGATTATAGATAGGTAAAAACAGATATTATATAGACATGCATAATTCTCACATTACTAATGTAAAGGGAAAAAATAGAAAGGAAGATGTAAATTTGGTAGGGAATTTTTTCTTTTTTTTTCTTTTTTTTATCAAACTTTTTATTTGCAAAACATATGTATGGGTAATTCTTCAACATTAACCCTTACAAAGCTTTCTGTTACAAATTTCCCCCCCCCTACTCCCCATCTCTCCACTAGATGGCAGGATATCCACTACATGTTAAAGTACTTGACAAATTGAATATATGTATACATATTTCCACACATCATTTTTTGCAAGAAAAATCATATCTACAGGAAAGAAAAATCAGAGAAAGGAAACAGTGCAAGCAAACATCAGTCGAGAGCATGAAAATGTCATGTTGTGGTCCACATTTCACATCCCTCTCTCTGGGTGTATATGGCTTTCTTCACTGAACAGATGGAAGTGGTTTGAAACATTTCATTGTTGAAGAGAGCCATGTCCATCAGAACTGATCATCATATAGTATTGTTGTTGCCGTGTATAATGATCTCCTGGTTCTGCTCATTTCACTCAGCATCAGTTCATGCAAGTCTCTCCAGGCCTCTCTGAAATCATCCTGCTGGTAATTTCTCACAGAACAATAATATTCCATAACATTCATATACCATAATTTATTCAGCCACTCTCCAACTGATGGGCATCCATTCAGTTTCCAGTTTCTAGCCACTACAAAAAGGGCTGCCACAAACATTCTTGCACATGTGGGGCCCTTTCCCTCCTCTAAGATCTCTTTGGGATATAAACCCAATAGAAACACTGTTGGGTCAAAGGGTATGCACAGTTTGATAACTTTTTGAACATAGCTCCAAATTGCTCTCCAGAAAGGCTGGATCCGTTCACAATTCCACCAACAATGTATTAATGTCCTAGCTTTCCCACATTCCCTCCAACATTCATCATTATCTTTTCTTGTCATTTTAGCCAATCTGACAGGTGTGAAGTGGTACCTAAGGGTTGTCTTAATTTGCATTTCTCTGATCAATAATGATTTGGAGCACCTTTTCATATGACTACAATAGTTTTGATTTCTTCATCTGAAAATTGTCTGCTCATATCCTTTGACCAATGGAGAATGGCTTGAATTCTTATAAATATGAGTCAATTCTCTATATATTTTAGAGATGAGACCTTTATCAGAACCCTTAAATGTAAAGATGATTTCCTAGTTTATTGTTTCCCTCCTAATCTTGATTGCATTGGTTTTGTTTGTACAAAAACTTTTTAACTTAATATACTCAAAGTTATCTATCTGGTGTTCAATTAAGAGTTCCAGTTCTTCTTTGGAAATAAATTTATTCCATCTCCATAGGTCTGAGAGGTAAACGATATTACATTCCTCTAATTTGCTTATAGTATCACTCTTTATATCCAGATCATGAACCCATTTAGATCTTATCTTGGTATGTGGTGTTAGATGTGGGTCAAACCCTAATTTCTTCCACACTTGTTTCCAATTTTCCCAGCAGTTTTTGTCAAATAGTGAGTACTTATCTCAGAAGCTGGGTTCTTTGGGTTTATCAAACACTAAATTGCTATAGTTATTGCCTAGTTTGTCCTGTGATTCTAACCTTTACCACTGATCGACTACTCTATTTCTTAGCCAGTACCAAATGCTTTTGATGACTGCTGCTTTATAATATAGTTTTAGATCTGGTACAGCAAGGCCATCTTCATCAGCCTTTTTTTTTCCCTTAATTCCCTTGACACTCTTGACCTTTTGTTCTTCCAAATGAATTTTGCTACTATTTTTTTTCTAGATCTATAAAATAATTTCTTGGGAGTTTGATTGGTATGACACTAAATAAGTAAATTAGTTTGGGTAGTATTGTTATTTTTATTATATTTGCTCGGCCTACCCATGAGCACTTAATGTTTTTCCAATTGACTACATCTGATTTTATTTGTGTGGCAAATGTTTTGTAGTTTAGTTCATATAGTTTCTGACTTTTCCTTGGCAGATAGATTCCCAAATATTTTATACTATCAACAGGTATTTTGAATGGAATTTCTTTTTGTATCTCTTGCTGTTGAACTTTGTTGGTAATATATAAAAAATTCTGATGATTTATGTGGATTTATTTTATATCCTGAAACTTTGCTAAAGTTGTGAATTGTTTTTAGCAATTTTTAGTCGAGTTTCTAGGGTTCTCTTATACCATCATATCATCTGCAAAGAGTGATAATTTGGTTTCTTCATTGCCTACTCTGATTGCTTTTATCTCTTTTTCTTCTCTTATTGCCAAAGCTAACATTTCTAACACAATATTAAATAATAATGATGACAGTGAGCAGCCTTGTTTCACTCCTGATCTTATTGGGAGGTAGTGAATTTTTTCAAGAAATCAAGGAAGGGGGATAGCTAGGTGATTCAGTGGAAAGAGCACCAGCCCTGGAGGCAAGAGGACTTGAGTTCAAATCAGGCCTGAGACACTTGATATATACTAGTTTTGTGACCCTGGAAAAGTAATTTAACCTCAATTGCTTCACCAAAAAAAGTAAGGAGGATGACCCTGAGTCTGGTAGATGAGTCACCAAAATTTTGACTATGTATTATATCTGTCTAAAGAGAGCTTCAAAGGAAGATAGTTTGTTGAATAATGGCATCAATAGCATTTTGGTGAAAGAAGCCTGCTACTTACCTATTCTAGGATAAGTATGTCAGGGCATAATGAGAGAAAGCAGAGTCAATTTTGAAAAGATGAGCAAAAGATGCAGTATCTTCCAAGGAAAGCCAGGTTTCTGTAAGTAATAGAATATGAAGGAGTCATGTGATAAAGAATTCTAAAGTGAAAGGAAATTTATTAAGGGTAGAATGGGAATTACAGAGGGCAAAATGGAAGACATGGACAGTATTGGATGAGGACATGGTAAAGATAAGACAAAACTAGATGGGGACGAGAAAGTTGTGACATGGATAGGGGTATTTTTTAGGTCAAGCAGCTGGGGATCCTGTATCATCTGTATTGGAAGATGAAGAAATGAGAGGGTACTGTCTATATAAAATGATTTACTTTTCAGTTGGGGCCTACACCCTCAAGAACCCTGTAAACAGTACAGGTTGTATCATTTTTAAATGTTAGGGAAAAGAGAAGATTGAGCTAAGAGGTAATGAGCCTTTCAGTAGAAGGGATCTTTGTAGCAAGAGGTCTTGTATCTGAATCTTTGCTCCCTTGGTTGGTTTGTTAAACATAAAGTATGATATAAAGACCAAAAGAGAAAATCAAAATAGAAGTGTGAAAGTTGTCAAGCACGAGATTGGTGAGGGTGGAGCCATGGTGGTGGAGATCAGACAGGAGTCTCTGTAACCTCCTCTAACCTCCCCTCAAACCAACAACATATGAAGCCTCTAGAGTGATTCTGAAGCAAAAAAATCCACAATATCTGGAGAACAACATGACTCTAGAAGACCATACTCTGGAAGAACCTCAAAATAGGTCTGTTTTAATTGGGCAGGGGGGTGGTCTACTGAACCCAGACTGCAGCGCAGGGAGACCGGGGCAGGGAGCTGGAGCAGGGAGCTGGAACAGGAGTCGGAACAGGAGTGGGAGTGTTGTGCCTTTCACACACCTGGGAGTCTTCTGCGGGCCTCTTGGAACAATCTGTCCTGATTGTGGGCAGGTGGTTTGGAGGGTCTGCCTTTTGTGGGGGATAGATTGTGAACCACTGAAACCCTGATGAGCATTGGACCTAGCTGCCATTACACAGCACCTTAAAGCAATCAATCAAACAACAGGACTGATCAGCACCAGAAAAATTCAATCAGCAGAGCTGCCCAGTACATGAAATAATTCAATCAGCAGAACCCCCCAGGGTGAACTAAAGCAGAACTGCCCAGCACCTGACATAATTCAATCAGCAGAACTGCCCAGTTCCTGAAATAACTCAATCAGCAGAACTGTCCCAGGGCAAATTAAAGCAGCTGTCCAACCTTTGCCCTAAACAGACCTCACACCTTTAAAAAAAAATGAATAAAAAAA
>JAJPUD010002516.1:12293-64115 GCA_023553655.1 Myrmecobius fasciatus
CCATCAGTCCCTGGTCTCACACTGGGCCCTGTTATACCTTCCCCCTGACTCCTCCTCTCCCCATCAGTCCCTGGTCTCACACTGGGCCCTGTTACACCTTCCCCCCCCACTCCTCCCCTCCCCACCAGTCCCTGGTCTCACACTGGGCCCTGTTATACCTTCCCCCCGACTCCTCTCTTCCCCGTCTGGACGGCCCCTCAGTCTCCTCGTACCTTGTGGGGGTGCCCCCAGACCCTCTTCACTTTTGTTCTCCCTGGTGATCTCATCAGCTCCATCACCATTTCTGGACAGTTATCAGCGCTTAGACCTTGGCCCAGTTCCGGCCTCCCTTTTCAGCTGCTGGCTGTCACTACAGCCATCTCTGTGTGGATGCGGCAATGACTGTCCCCGACATGCTCATCTCATGGCCTTCCCTGTTTCTCCTGAGGCATCTTCCATTCCCACGGGTTAACACCCTCAGCGCCCCATTTTGGCTCACCATCACCTTCCTCCCCCACAGGTTTCTCGTCTCTTCCCTCTGCACTCACAGGAGCAGCACCCCGGGCCAAGCTCTCATCACGGCTTCCTTGCCCCTTGCAAAAGGTTCCCAAGTGGTCCCTGCAACCAGGCACAGTTCTTGCCATGTCACTCTCCTGCTCAAGAAGCTTTGGGAGTTCTCATTTGCTTTTAAAGTAGAATTGGCCTTTTCTGCCAAAGTGCTTTGGGTACTTGGCTCCTCCTCTCCGGCTCTGGCCGGTTCTTCCATGTTCTCCAGCAAGAAGAGCTCTTCCTGAGCTGCCCGCCTGGAGTCCGAGCACAAAGGACCAGTCAGAACCCACGCAGGAGAAAGCAGATGGGTCTGGGCGATGCAATGGAGGGACTCAATCCTCCATTCATGTTTGTTTGGGGCCATCAGCCGGCGTCCCATTCTGTCCAGCGGGAGTGTGCCCTGACAGCTGTCCTCGTCTCTCCCGAGCTGGCCACTACCCTAGCTGAGGCCCACATCGGCCCGAGGAGTTTCCCTGCCTTGAATCCCCTCCTTCTCCAATCCAGCCTTGGGTGATTTTTCTAAAGCCTTCCATGTTCTTAGCTTACTATGACTCCTCTACTTGGCCCTACAATCCGGGCCCCGGGCCCAGCTTGCGTTTCGAACCTTGTGCTCCCTTTCAGTCTGGCCTTCTTCCTGCTCTCCACGCAGAGTCCCCCTCCCCCATCTCTTAGCTCCCACGCCCTGGCTCTCCTCCTTCGGGCAGCTTTTAGGACCCCTGGCTTCTTTGATTGTGTCTGACCCCTCTGGGGTTTTCTTGGCAGACACTGGAGGGCTCCCTGCTCCTTTTCCAGGTGAGGAAGCCTGAGGGGAGCGGGGCTCCACCGGGGGCTCAAGGTCACAGGGAGGAAGTGTCTGAGGCCTTCCTGCCTTCAGGACCGGCCCCTACCTGCCAGCTTGCCCTCTGAGCTCTGTGCTTAATAAACATTTATGTCAGTCTCCTAGGAGCCTTTCCATTGCCTCCATTTGCTGCCTTCCCATCTGCACATCACTTTTTGCAGGCCATGTTCTACTGCCTTTTGTACTCCTTGAAAGCAGGGACACACTTTGCCTTTCCTCCTATCTCCACGATTTAACATGGTACCCGACACATAGTAGGTGCTTAATAAACTTTCTGAGACACCTGCCCCTTCCAACTATCGGAAATTTATTCTGAATGTATTTTAGAAGGTTCTCTCCCTGGAGAGAGAAGAAGCTTTCTGAGGGCAGGGACTGCCTCATTTTTGCTTCCACTACTTTCACCTGCTCATCTGCCTGGCCTCAACTCCAGAGAACAAGATGTTCAGCACATCACTTCCCAATACTGCTTCAAACTTGAGCCTTTGGCTGGCTCTACCCCCCACAGCCTCCTCCCTCCTCCTGGGGCTCCAGAGGGCACATCAAACCCTTCCAGATGCCTCCTTTACAGGGCCGAGACTGGCACGAGGCTTACTCTCCTTGGCATCCACTGCCCTTCCTGGCTGATTCACCTCCCCCTTGTGTGGGGTCTCCTCTTATAAACTGGAAGTTCCTTGAGGAGAGAACTCTCTTCTGATTCCAGCACACAGCAGCCAATGAATAGATGCTTCTAGTCAGACAGGATTGAATCTTAATGTGCACTCACATTATCAGACAAGATCAATCTGTTTTTGTTTGCAAGATGGAGGGTTGTATTTGAGCTGGAACAAGATTGTCAATGGGAGGTGACAGATTTTTTTAAGAAAGCCTTCATTTAAAGAGGTATCAGGTTCTTCATATAGCAAGAACAAAGTTTAACAGATGGATATAAACTAAGTGTTACATTAGTATTCTTGAATAAATGAATGAGATGAATTTTACAAAGTCCTGACTATGTTCCAGGCTATAGAGACACAACTACAAAAGCAAAATGAGTGTCTGCCCTCAAGTTTACAGGTGAGATGAGGAGACAGTAAGTGCCAGCCTGGAGATACTTACCTGATGACAATAAGGTAGACTGGAGTACTTGGTCTAAATCTTGTCAAGACCCTCCAGAAAACTGATTTAATCAGCTTTTTGCTTTGGGTAGGGAGGTGGAGAGGAGGGTGTGAAGTGAAAGGCCTTCAGGAAGGAAAAGAAGTGCACTGGGTAAAATGAAATGGTTTGCAATCTCTACTAATGGAGAATTACTTACAAGATCTGAGATCCATTAAAGTGATTTTCCAAGTAGCCTTTCCTCCAGCTTATTTTCTCAAAATACTTTTAGTATTATTAACGGTTTCCTTCTTTCCAAAGATCCTCCAGTATTTCAAAGGCCAGCTTAGGTGGCATCCAAACCTTGCAGCAGAACACAGTTACAGCAGTCAGGGACGAATTAGCCAATGTGCAAATCATCCTTCCACCTACACCAGATTATTTTTATCTATAAAAATGGGTCATCAGGCTATCTGATGGAAGATAACCCACAAAACTCCCCAATGTCATGGAAATTTATTGGACTCTATGATCATGTACATTATAGCCTTAGGTACTCAGCCCTGAGCTAGATGCTGGGGGAAGGCAAGCAAGCTAAAGGAAGCTGAAGATACTCCCGGGACAGGCCCTTTGGGGAGTCCCAAAGCAAAAAGCTTCTGGGAGGGGGTGTTCTTTAGGAGAGGACGTTTGCCTTGGTTTGCAGTAAAGCTTATGTCCAGATCTCTGGATAAGAAACAGAATTGGGCCACGTGGACATTCCCATTGCAGCAGCAGGAAAGCGAAGGATAGAAGAATGAGGAGGGAAAAGTGTCCAGTTGTCCATGAGCAGAATATGGGTTTTGAAGTCCTGACCCTGACGCATCCTGTGTTTCTGATGGACCTTAGCTTAGGCCGAGGTCTGGGCCATCTCCAGCCCTCCTCATCTTTCTGGCCACTGGACCCTGATGGCTCTGAAGGGGAAAGTGAGACAGGTAACCTTGCCCAGCCCTCTCTCACTTGCATGTCAGGGCATCCCCTCCCTGATTTCACTTCTCTTCAAGAACGAAGGGCAAACAAGTCACTTTTAATGCTCTCTAGGCGGCTCCCTAAGACTGTTCCAATGCAGAGAAGCAGCCAACTCAATCTGCACTGGATTGGAAGCTTCTGATACAATGAATTCACAGGCCCAGTCCTTATCCCTGTGAGGGAGGAAGAGAAGAATGGAAGGATGACCAGAAAATACAACAGGTCACCAACTGGCCAACTGGTGATAAACACCATGGAGACCAGGTCAGCCCTAAACTTAATTCTTCTTCTATCTGCTGCGCCAAAGGGGCTTTTTCTCCCATACTTGGCAGCTGGATGGCACAGTAGAACAAGCACTAGACCTGGAATCAGAAGACTTGAGTTTAAATTCAACCTCTCTCACTGGTTATTTGTCTTTGAGCAAATCATTTAACCTATTTTCTCATCTGTAAAATGGGAATAACAGCACCAACCTCGCAGGATTGGTAAGAGGATAAAATTAGGTTTTTGTAAAGTCCTTGGCAAACATGAAAATAATTACTACTTCACTTCCTAAATGTACAACTTCTAGTCTAAGGATTTCTTACAGATGTCCAGACATCTGGCTTATGTCGTCACCCCCATCTCTCAGATCTGGGGCAAATAGATAGCGGGATAGACAGAATGCCTGGAATCAGGAGAACCCAAGTCCAAATGTGGTCTCACGAGAATAGCTGTGTGATCCTAGGCAAGTCACTTAACACCATTTGTCTCAGTTTCCTCATCTGTAAAATGAGCAGATGAAGGAAATGGCAAACCACTCCAATATCTCTGTCAAGGAAACCCCAAGTGGGGTTACAAACACCCGGCTGAGACTGAAAAGTGACTGGACAAGCCATATGCATAAAGAGTCACGCTACAGTCTGGTGGGCACTCACGAGTGACTATGTTCCACTTCCCAAGTATCAAATCTAGAGTATTGAGATATCAGTCGATCTCTCCCTGAACCTGAGAGGCAGGAAGAACTGAATCCAAATTCTGCCAATGAGGCTTCTAAGGCTTCTTTGAGCTTGCTCTGCGAGTCCATGATCTCAGAATCTGGACTCCAAATGGACTCCGACCATCAGGAAGTAAGTTAGACCTAATGACCTAGATGATCTTCACTCCCCTCAGAGTAGCATGGGCACAAACTGAAATCCTATTTTGTGTGAGAGAGAAGTGGGGAGTACTCACAGGTTAGAGAAGAGCCAGCTGGAAGCCCTTGTCTGGACACCATCGGGACATCTTACAGCCGGTCACTCTCCATGGTGGCCACCACCCATTGGGAAGCTTTTCCACTGGGAGCTTCCCAAGCATCCTAGATGGCCCCTATCAACCACCTATGAGCAAAGAATACACTTTAAATGACAAAAAAGGGAACATGACTGCAACTTCCATAGACACTGATGGATATCAATACTTTTCTCCTGCCTGCTTTGTCACTTCCAGTATCTCACGTGAAGCTCCAGAAAATGTTCCACTGCCCCCTAGTGGGGGAATCCTCAAAGAATAAATAAGTCTGTACGCGTAAGCAGGCAGCTTAGGATTTAGAAATGAACTACTCAAATAACATTAGCAAACATCCAAATCGTAACAGAAAAATATGCTGGTAACAAAAACAACTTAGCCATATTGTTCCTTGACCTGTTTACAGTCTGAAAACGACTACTTACTCCTCTCCCCTTGCTGGCTCCAGTTATTGAGAGCTGGAAGGGCCTTGGAAAATCTTCATGTTACAGACAACTGAGAGCCAAGGGTGACGTAGCGCTCAAGGTCACACAAGCAGCAGGGTAAGATTTTAATCACGTCCGACTTTAAATCCAGTATGCTTTGCACAGTACCTACAGAACCTCACTTCTTTTTATCAATTGTCCGACAACATGACGGATTTTCAAAGCAGACTTAGAAATGAGCACACTCCCTATCCTGCTTCTAGTCAAACCAAACCATTACTAACTAAAATGGGGAACAGGGAAAGCCCTTCAATATAAACAGCTTATTAACAGAAAAAATAAGTAGTTTTAACTCCGAAAAAGGACATTTTGTTCAGTGTAAATTGGCTCACATTTGTAAACTAAAAGTTTAAAAAAAAAAAAAAAAGTAGCTTATCTTTTCAAGCAAGGACACTCAATGGGCTTCCATGTCCCAGTACTTCTGGCCTCTCGAGTTTTTCCCCTTAATACATTTGGCCATTTCACGGTAAGCAAAAATTGGGCAGGAATTTGTATGCTAAAAGCCATTCTATAAGGTGATATAGAAATTTGGTTAAACCTATTTCAAATTGCAATATATATCTATGAATAAAGAATATTTGAGAAGGCAAGCACATGCAAGATGACTGGAGCATATAAAATTTCACTTTCAACTTTCCAGAAAGACTTATTTGTAGTGGATCATTAAGCTTAACGTCACTCTCAATAAATGAATATCTAACATTCTAACATAATGTCTAACAATCTAACCTGAGATTTTTCACAATTTTTAAAAACTTACTAGCTAGAATTCATGACTTGGTAAAGCTAGTAGATTCTAACCACCCGCCTTCTCTAGTTTTTTGTACATGATTTGCTACTTCACATTGACAGGTCTGGCTTACTTAGCTATTCCATACATCCCATACCTGTGGATTTCTGATGATGTGGACCCACTAACAAATCCTGGATTTCTTGGGACCTATTTTTCATGTTTGGGGATGTAAGGCAAGTATGCCTACAATATCATTATTTATTTAAAAAAAAATTATTAAATCAATCCCATTCTACCAAGACACACACACACACAAAAAAACCCTCTTATATGAACCTGAAAAACACAAGACAGGGTGTTCTCTGCATTCCAAGGGAGAGTTCTTGCATTAACTGTTTGAAAAGATTACCAGAAAATCAGTTTAAGAAGTAGCATCATACTAATTCTATTCAGAAGCCAGAAAATTATATAGCTGTATGCATGTATAAATGGATGTATGTGTATGCATTACATATTATATACATATATAATTTATGGAAATATGGAAAATATCTATTCCTCCTGCCAAGCCAAGGAACTATCAGAAAGGATGTAAATGCAAGTCAAATTTCCCCACCCCAATTCCCAAATAGTTTTTAGAGTGGGGATAGAAAGTAGTAGAATCAATTAGTGGTTAGAGAATGGGAGATACAAAGCAACTTGACAAGACTGTTTATTCTATGTATCACTTTTATTAATAAAAATATTAATCATGACCATATAAAATGAGTGGCTGGGCTTATAATTTGTAACACCAATGAAATAAAAAAAAAAAAAGTTTGTGAGAATGCTGTTACAATGATTAGTCAATAGCAGTCCCTGATGGAGGAATATATTTAGATGTGGTTCAGTGAATCCGAGAATATCTAACCCATAGGGTCATGACAGAATATCACCTCAGCTAGTGACCAATCAAAAGAAAATTCCAAAGAGCTATTGAGTGGGCTTGTCTTAAGACATGCACCAGCGATTAAGGAAACCATCAGCCTTGCATAAAAATCTGGAAAGCTGCCCATTCAGCTGAGTTTAAAATGTCCCTGATTAACCCCTTATAACATGATGGGGCAGACCCCAGCTTCCAATTCAAGTCTGAGGAGTAAATAATCTATTGGAGTTACTAATGTACCTAAGATATTCAATTACATTAGTCAAAAGTGCCCCCACCATCTTAAGATTCTAATAATTAAAAAAAAAATTCAGTTTTTAAAAATACAAATGCAGAATTCTTAAGTTCAAAGATACAGGAGCATTAAATGTTACATAAAAGTACTTGTGCGTGCTCACAATCAGGCATGTAAAATTCACAAGACATTATATTTTAATAAAAGTGTAGGGGAATTAAATTAAGGTGGAATGTTAAATAGGCAACTGTTTATAATCAAATCTTCATAATTGAAAGATTAAAAAAATAAAATGAGTTATGGATACATATAGAAGCACTTAAACAATTCTCTCTACAAGTCAAGGTCAAGAATTATAATCCTCTGAACCAAAATATACCAAGTTTTCTATCAATTTTAATTGCCCGCCCCTCCACCCCTCAAAATTATGTAGTTAAAATATAAAGTCCATTTTTCTTAATTAAAGCTTCCGGCAGACCGAAGACGACACGTTCTACACACTAATGACAAAAAGCAAAGGGTGACGCTGTTTATCTTTGGATAAATTATTTGCTCATGAAAGTCTGTCATCTGTTGATAACCACCTCTATTTATTTCATGGGGTTCTGTGACTTAGTGAAGCACTTCTTGATCATTTTTACCTTTCAAAGTTTGTTTCTAATTGCAATAGCTTTGGAAAACCAAAAGAAAACTTGAGAAACATTTATAGTTAACTACATCTTCATTCATTAATGATAGCAATAAAATACAAGAGAACATACCAGGTATATTTGATGCAGTGTAAATTTTCTTATCTATATAAAAATCACTTGATATTTTAGACTACATTATATTGTTGAACAAGAAAAATTTAACAATATTTTAAAAAGTGAACACTGTCAGTGACTTTCTATTTTTTAGCAAGGCATTAAATAAAGCTGGATGAGATTATGCAATGTAAAAAGTCCCATAAAATGGATGGAAGTTTCATAAATCTGATTTCCAGATACAATAGGATCTTAAAAGATAAAGGGCTGTGCATGTGCCCTTTATCGTTTATATCTATGGCAAAACCTCCTAGCATTTTGACGTTTGTGAAATGAGGATGATCAATTTCTTCAAAGCATTTTTTTTCTAAAGGACAGGTAACTCCTCCTTCCATATGTAAAGAACACTGGTTAAAGTAATTACCACAAAAGAGAAAACACTCATGAAAATGATCACTTTATCTCAGTACATCTAGTGTAAAACATTTAAAAAAAATTGGTATGAAGAGGTAGATTACAAAGAAAAAAAACCAGATTCTCCATTCTTTGTCACTTTTATTCAGTAGTTTTTTTTTTTTTTTCTCTCTCTCTTATTTTGTTTTTTGGTGCCAGACACGGCAAGGAGTGATTACAGTCCAACTGTCATTAAAACATTTGTTCGCAACATAAACCCCCTTTACCATTGACCCCAAACTGACCCATTTCATGTGCTTTATTTCTTTTTCTTTCTTTTTGAATACACCACCACCAGGGCTGGGTGGAGGGAAAGTGGGTAAGAGAGGTGATGGGGAGGAGTCCAGGAGGCCAGAGGAGGAGGAATGCTACAAGCCACAGTAAGAATGAGCTGTATTTAATAAAAAAGGGCCACAAATGATACAGTAATGAGGTTACACAATTAAATCCCATAGCATGACTGAAGGCTTTCACTGTGTTTGACGTCATCACAATGGAAGGCATAAAAAGTGGAGTAAACCAATGTTGACACAGTCCAATCTAGTCCATTAGGCAAGATGGTGCAAGTAGTCATTTAAATTAAAAGTGCCCTACCCTTACCTAAATGGCTAGCAGACATGGAGAACACCACCGTGAATCATCAACAGAGCTTTCTCCATGTAGCTATAAAAATGTGTTGTCACATGGCACATTTTTAAACACTGGAAAGGGGTGCCGCAATGGACCTCTCTTTCTCTCTCTCTTTTACAGGTACAAATGCTAGATTCAACTATCTCAACTATGCAAGAAGTGGACTCCTGCTAGGAATGCCAACCTAATTCACTTTGTCTTGAAATATATACAGGTTGTTTGTAGTAGCTACAGCAATGATATTTTCCTTGGGGTGCCAAGCTGTGTGAAGGATTTTCTTGTTGAAGTCTAGGCTGTCGACACTTATTTCATCTTTCTTTCGCTTGCCACTTGCACAGACTTTGCGTGGCTTCAAAACAGTGCGTGGCTTATTGTTCTCTCGGGATGCTTCTAGGGTGATATCTCGCTTTGTGTTTCTGTCAAACATCCTGAAGAAATTATTGTAAGATCCCGTCATGACAACACTGGAAAACCAGAGAGAAAAGTCCATTACTCAAGAGTACAAACGATTTTCTGCAGGAAACGGGAGGGAAGCTAAGGGACGGGGGATAGAGGCACATTCTAATTTCCTTCTCTGCCAGACTCCGGCTGCACTCACCCTTTCCTTCCCTCCCCTCCCGCCCCCAGCAACAGCTGCCAACATGGTAAGGACCCAGACGCGCGCGTGCGTGCACACACACACACACACACACCATCGACAAATGCTCAAGACCCAAGGCTGCCTCTCAGTCACAAGAAGGCATTTTAGAACATTAGAGGAATAATGATTCATCATCACATGGATAGAAGGCCACATTGGCGATTTCAAAGTGAGTATTTACGTGCACTGTAGCTGTATTATTCAAAATGGCCATTTATATATATAGGCCTCACACACTGAATGCAGAGACAGAACATAAATAGCAAGAGGTAGGAGAAGAGGGGCTGTCTACTTCAGCAGTTCCACGTGTACTGGGGTTTATGAAAATTGGGACAAAAACTTGTAATTAAATGGTCTGATTAGAGAAGTCAGGAGAGAGAAGCTAGTATTACATGATGGAATCCAAAAAGTACATCAATGGAAGAAGAACAGAGCCCAGGCTATTGACAGGACAAGGTTTCCCTCCAACCTTTGCTCCAAGCCAAATCCAGCATCTGTATAACATTCTTTCCTGAGACAGAGCTTTAATATGCTTCACTGAAATTATACGAAGCACTGCCATCTAGGGGAAGGGAAAACCTGAAACACAAGGCTGACCTGGTCCTGAGCCAGGGTCTCCCGCGTTCTAAAGTTCTTAAGAGACCTTGCAGTGTCCTTGTACCGCTTTTTCTGACCACCTGTGAGTGCTTGCCCTGTGTGCTTTCTCTGTAAAAGCATTTTTCTGGCAAGTATCCATTTGGCATTTAAGCCATGTGACCGGCTCGGCGGAGTTGGAACCACCTGATCCACCTAACTCTCACCTGTCTCAGAGATAGCACTTTTTGCTAAGTGGTATATACCCTGAAGAGATCAGAGAGTGGGAAAGGAAGAACACACAGAAAAATGTCTGGAGCAACATTTTTTGTTATCCCAAAAATCTCAAAGGAAGAGGGTGGCCATCAATTGAATGATGGCTGAACAAATGAATGCACATGAAGTATTATGGCATCATAGGAAGTAATGGCAGGCTCAGAGAAACCTGAAAGACTTATATGATATAGAATAAGAACAATTTATGTAATAATTTATATATTATATAACAGCAAGATTATGTGATGATTAACTATGGGAGACCTGGTTGTTCTCAGTGATTCTATGATCTAACAATTCCAACAGATTTGAAAATGCCATTCACATCTAGAGAAAGAACGAAAGACATTGAAAGTAGAGTGAAACATACTGTTTTCACTTTCTTTTGGTTTGCTTTTTATTTTTCATAGTTCTCTTCCATTTTCATCTGATTTTTCTTGTACAGCATGACAAATACCAAAATATTTTTTAGAAGTTTAACCTATATGAGATCAATTGTTATCTTGGGGACTGCTGAAGGGAACCAAACCAGAGATCACATGTAAATGCTTTGCAATCCTACAGTAACTTCTGGCTCACGGAGCAGCAAAATCTATCTTAGAAATCTGCTAAAATATTTTAGTGAGGAGAGGGTTAAGGAGGGATTCGGCCATAAGTATTTCTGAAACACTCTCTCAATCAGCATGGCTTCCCCACAGCAATAGTGTGACTCTTAAAATCTTGCAGCTAGCTGCTTCAAGGCACTGCTCCCGCCTTTCTCCAACTTGGCCTGAGTTAATGAGGCACCATACTGCTTAATCCTGACTGAGTACCCTAAGCCTCCTGGGAAACAAGAGTAAAGAAAGAGAAGGGACAGAAGCGAGAATCCTGGGGATGCTGCTTCACTTCAATGTTGTCAGGTGCTCAAAGCTAGCATGGGCACACAGAACTCTAATTCACATTAGGTGCTCTATAACCCTCCAAGTACCACATGGAAGTCATTATTACAAATTTATTACAGAAACTTGAAAGGTCTCAAAAGAAGCTCTTCCTCTAGTAAAACAACTCAAATAAGTAATGAACAATTTAACTGAAATAAAGATGCAATTTTATACTACTTCAAATTAATCCACATATTGTGAAATCCAGTAAATAAAGGAGGATTGTTGGCTTATTTTTTTTAAACAGAAAATTCCAAACTTTTATACCTAAAATATTTTATTTTATTGTATCCAAGGGCATACAATCAGATACTTAGTGGGATCCTAGAATAAATAAGAAAAGGAATTTGAAATAATGCACTAAAATAATGACCATCTGAAGTGGTACTGGTTAGTCACCCATGTTGTAACATTTCAGAATTCATTTCACAGAAGAATCCTCATTAAATTAAACACTCAAGGTCAATCTTGCATCCAAACAAGTTTAAGTCCTTCCTAACATTACAAATATTGTAAACTTAACACATTCAGTGTACAATGATTAACTCCCACAAACTTACTTAAAATCTTCAAAGCTTTAAGTGAACAGGATGGAAATCTTCTCTGATCTGGACTCACCCCTACTCCTTCCCCAAGTAATGGGTCACAATTTTATGGACCATTCAAATTAGAACCAAATTACCTGTCTGATCCATTCCAACAACACTCAAATTTGTCAAAAATGCAGTCATTCTCATACAGCGAGCAAAGTTTACTTCTGAGGTATTCATGCACCTGGAAGGAATTGAGAGGGGAAGAATAGAACAGTTATGGAAAATTATACTTAAAAGCTTACTTGTAGAAAATGAGAAAATCATTCAAGTTTATACCCCAAACAGGAAGATTCAGAAAATCTCCTAGAACGATATTTCAGCATTATACTTATGGACCACGGCTGGCTCTCAAATAAAGTTTGTTATCAGTGGTGGAAGAGACAATATTCAATCCAGCTTTGACACTTCCAGATTAAAGAATGTTCCATAATGATGGCAGTACAGTCATCCCTTGGGACTCTCCATGCTCCTTGTGCACATTGGGCTGAGAGGGATTGGAGTGGGAGGGTCTGGGATCTTGGTTTTCTTAATATGGTGATAACTTTATTTTATCTTATACATTAAAAAAACATGATTCATTAGACCGAAAGGAAAAGTTGAAGAACCTTGACCTAATTTAAAATAAACTTCATTTTAAAGGTTCGTTACAATTTGCTACAGATTAACTAACTATAAAGAAAGTTTAATTTCTCCAATTTGCAAAGAAAATTTCCAAGATAGAATGAAAGAGATTAGTTGTTATATAAACAGACTGACAGGATAATGCTGCTTTCCTCCCAATAACTTAACTAGTACCCTAAAACCCCTCACAGTTCTCCATCATACGAAGATTTGTTTTGCTTTCTGGGATCTGCCTATTTTGCTTGACAAGTCTTGAAAGAAAAATTGTAATAACAGAATGAGCACTTCTGAAATTCCTAGGAAAATGGAATTCTTAAACTCAGATTCCCCAAGAGGTGTGCTGGAATGAGATGATTCTGGTTGTGTGTGTATGTAACTCAAATCAATAGACAATCTGATTAATCACATAAAATAAGACTCATTTGGGGAACTGAATTGTTCCACTTGGGTTATGTTTCAAAGCACAAGACAATTTAATTTATATATCAACAAAGAATAAAGACTTTTCCCAGGCATAGAAAATTTCAGACACTTTCGACTCAAGAGTTATGGTATTCTGTATGAATTCTGCAATGCTTAAACAGTGTTCTCTGTCCTCGGAGCCCAACCAAGATTTATAGAAGTCTTTGTTTACTAACTTCTCTTAAAATTAGGGAGGGCTTCTCACACAGGTTCTACATAAATAGCAGTACCCAAATTAAAAGACAAGAATCAATGACAAATTAAAATAGGGCTGAGCACCCTTTTAAAAAATTTGCTGTGGGTGCTAATCTTTTCCTTTGCAGCTGCGCGCCTCCAGGTCCATCACTGTTCATTACATTAGCAATCCCCATGGTCCCTAGAATGTCTTACCTAAGACACTCCACCTGTCATCCTCCCTCATAGTGGGAGTTCTGCTTTGCATCTACTGCCCTGCCCATTCCCAACCACTAATATCTCCCCCAGAAGAAATCACATCTTCCCATCACTTTGCTATCCAGGATTGACCCACCTGTCTCAGCCCCCTCTCCCCTGCCTCTGGAGGACAGAGCAACTCCCAGGGGGCCGCTCAGCTTACTCCACCCAGACCTGGAAATCCTCCCTTCCTACTCCTCTGTTTCCTTTTGTGGGTTAAAAGCTATCTGAGGGCAGGAGCTGCCTTTCTTTTCACTCTCTGCCCAGAGCGTGCCTAGCACCCAGGAGAGACTCCATCCAAGTTCACTGGACTGAACCAGCGCATTTATAGGTTCACCACCCCCCATGATCCTAGCCCTTCCTCTGGCCCAACACTGCTGGACTGAGCTACCTAACAGACTACAAGCTGTCAAGCCATGTCTACGAAGGATGCCCCAAGCCAAAGCAGGCCGCAGGGACACAATCAGCATGCTCTCCAGAACATTCACTATCAAACCCACTCACACAAAGAAAAGCCCCCACATGCCCAGGAGCACACCTGTTGTTCAAAAACAACAGTTTTTGAAAACTATAAATACCTGGTAGGTTTCCACAGGTCTGTTTTCCATGTTTAAATCCCAGATTTTTACTGACAGGTAATCTCTAGTCATCATATATCGACCACTATGGCTGAATTTGACATCCGAAATGGAAGAAATAATTTCAGAGAAAAAGGATCTGTTACTGGGATCTTCAGGTTCCTCAAACACTTGAGAAAACAAACAGAAAAGGGCAAGGCACAAAAAATTCAGATGGAGAAAATGTTGTAACAACTGCTCATTAATACATCTACAAAAAAGGCTGGCACTTGGCCAGCTTCACGAGGTCTCCCCCTCCCTCCCAAGATGTTTGTTCTCGACCCTGCTCCATCTGGCAGAATCCCCGCCAACTTCGCACCCCCAGATGGTCTCAGGAGCCACCTCTGGCACTCCCAGGGATCCCAGAGTTTTTGAGGGCACTGGCCCTGCTATCTTGGCACCGACTGAATAAAGTAGTGCCGTTTTATAAGTTTAATGCAGTGTCACATGCAAGTGCTAAAGGTACAAAAAGTGGTTTAGGGCAATAGTTTCTTTATCTTTAGACAGACCAGCTGAACATGGAGATGCCTTGCGATTGAGAGATCTCTCTTCCATTCTAAGCTTAAATAGAAACAAAAATCAGATGACTGTTATGCGCCCGTAGAGATCACACTGTCCAAACTTCAGACCTTTTTTGAAAAAGGAAAGGGCAGAGACCCTGAGAGCTGGATACCTTGGCTACTGCCAAGGCCCTAACATATGGTACAGCACCCTGGCCCTAATTATCAGCCTGACTTAGCCAAGTACCCCACTCTACTGCAATTGCTACAAGGGCTTCTTGCATCTTGATAGCCTCCTTATTAAAGGAAATGACACCATAAAAGGAATAGAAGAAGCTCTTAAAACTTTATGTGATGGTAGAATGGTATAATTATAAAACCAAGTGCAATGTGCACAAAAATCTTTGTATTTTCAGAGGGGGAAATATGGATTATCAATAACCACTTGAAACTGTTCAAGACTAGCAAGTCATCAGAGAAATGCTCAAAAAACCTCAAACTTATCAAGATTCTCAACAATGGGCCAACATACAGAAAAGACTAGCAAAATGTGGCACACAAATGTGCTAGTTATGGGTCTGTGCTTTGGTTCAATCATTTGGGAGAATAATTTTTTATTATATAATTAAAGATACTAACTTCTTCATACTCTTTGACCCAGAGATTTCACTACTGAATCACATCCCAAGGAGGCTAGTAGCAATAAAAAACAATATTTTCAGAGAAATATTATTAATGACAACAACAAAAAAACTAGAAACAAAATATGTGCCTCAATCATTAAAGAATGGCTGAAAACATGACAAACAAGAAGGCAGGCAAACTAAATTAAATGCATACAATGTGCCAGTGGGCACCAAGAGAAGGACTAGAGAGCTCAAAAGAAACACAGTATTACGTGATGCTAAGTGAATGTTCAGAAAACAATGCACCATGCCAATGACCCACGCGCATCAAGTTGAGAGAGAAGAGACAATGTGAGGGCCCTGCTGCGGTGCCAACCAGGGATGAACCCTTCGTGTAACTTACATTTAGAATGCCGATCACAGAGGGCTGAGGCCCTCATATCACACAGTCGAATTGTCCCTTTACTGCTGCTGTATACAAACGTATTACAGCTGTTGGGATGGAACTCGGCCGCCGTGATCACCTCAGTCAACTCTTCCATGTTGGCAGGCTTGATATCTACAATATCTGGTTAGCATTTTATTAAAGAATTTCAACTTAACAATACTGTAGTCTTAATATTTCATGTAAGCACTTTTCTTTAACTACTTTATTTCTAAATTATTTTTAAAAACACAGACTGTTTCTGTTTTGTCATCAACACAATTTTCAATTCTTAGTGAGGTAGCAAAAAAAAGCCAAAAGAGGGGGAAGTAAAACCCCAGTATTAACCCAGTAAATGTAAAATGTTAAAGGCAATCCCCTCCAGCACATGTTTAGGTCAACCCTAAATGCATGCGGAGAGACAGAGATCATTTAAAGCCCCCTCTTCCTTGTATAAACCAGAAATTTTTGTGGTCTTTGTAATAAGCAGTACATAGTTAGAAAAATGGAGATTGCAACAATGTTCAAGAGAATTAGAAAAAACAAATCTATTACCACATGATTTCCCATTAGATCCCACACTGAAATGGATACTAAAACTTCGGTCTGTAATTTCAAGGTGCCAAAGATTAATCCGCAAATCATCTGCAGATAAATATGTTTCATAATCACTATTGATAGAGATAGAGTTGATGTGATATGTATGAGCATTGGCAAATATTCTCCTTGGACTCGCCTCAACCATCAGATCCATGGGCCTAAATACTGGCACCTGTCAATTAGATAAATGAAAAATATTAGAATTTATAAGGTAAAAACAATTTCAAGACTTCACAATAATATTCCCATTACACTAACCTTGTAGTAAGACAAATTAAAGCAAAGTTATTACTGTTTTCTAAGCACTAGATAAGTCCATATTTAAAAGCAAGAGAAGATTCAATCAAGATAAATAAGAAACTTAGATAATTTATTTAATCCATATTAATGATGCTACAGACTCTATAATTTACAGCCAAATTAGTTTCAACTTTATTGCATGACAGATTCATAATACTTACAAATACTTCTAGTCTAGATAAGTTAAATGGAGAAACAAACACACAAGAGTCCTATAAAGTCAATGGCACTCAGAGAATTGAGGGATCCCATCATGAGCCAACCTTTTACTCTCAAGAGAAAGTAGTAATAGCTTCCAAGGATATGAGTGAGGAGGAGTTTGTCCAAAATTATCCATGTCAATTAAAAGGTGCCGATCTGGGACCAGAACTTAATTTTCCTAACAAAAGAAATTTCCAAAAAGGATGACCCTAACCAAATTAATTTATAGCTTTAATACTATACTAATCAAATTAACAAAGAGAAACTTCAAAGAATTAAGACAAAAATAAATTCTTATGGAGGAAAAAAACCACTTTAAAACATCAAGGGAAACAATTTTTAGAAGGGGGCACCATCAAATCCCCAATTCACAGCAATAATCACTTAAAGGCTTTGATAACAGATAAAAAAATAGAAAAGTTGTTCCCTAGCAGAGATCAGACAGGACAGATGGGTAGCATACCAGGCCTTTAAGTAAGGAAGACTCATCTTCAAGAGTTAAAATCCTGCCTCACACACTTACTAGTTATGAGACTCATAACCATGTTTGCCTCAGTTTTCCTCATCTGTAAAACAGACTACAGAAGGAAATAGCAAACCACTGCAGTATCTTTGACAAGAAAATCCTAAATGTAATTAATTATGAAGAGTTGGACTCAACTGAAATGACTAACAATAAGAAATAAAACGTCAAAGCAAGCGTGTATAGTAGTCTAATCATAGGTAAACTCTGTGAAACTTTTATCCCAAAATAAACTGCTGGAAAAAAATTAGAAAGCAATTTTTGTAGAAAATCAGTTCAGACTAATATCTTACATCACATTCTAAAATATAACCTAAATGTCCAAATTATTTGAATATAAAATGTCACCTTACACACAATATTAATGTCATGGATAAAGTAAAAATTCTCAAAGCTGTACACAACAAAGATGATTTATAAGGTAAAATAAACTTTTTCCACTTGTGACCCCTTTTAACTTGAGAAATTTTTATATGACCCAGGGTATATAGATAAATAAACTAGGTACACAAACCAAACATTTACTGATAATAAATTCTAATTTTCCAACTCCCACATTCAGTTATGCAACTCCATATAGGGTCATAACCCAAGTTTAAGAAACTGGAGCAGATTACCGATAATGGAAAAAAATGCAGCTTTATATTTGACAAGGAGGTTGATGTCAGCCCATAACTCACTACACTGTCCCATAGATAACTATATGAATATTCATTGCCATGCTATTTCCAGTTTAAAAAAAAAAAAGTTAGGAAAAAAATACTGTGCCCAACAATTCAGGAATGTTCAAATAGTGACACTGAAATACTAGTGGGGACAAGACTGAAGCATTCAAAGCAGTACAGGAAGACTTGTACAAATAAGTTTATATATAACAAACTTCAATTAAAGAAAGCAGAATCAAAACAATATGTAACAACTCCAAGCAGTTAAGTGAGGTAAACAATTAAAACCAAAAAAACTAACACTCAGTTAAAACACACTGGATACAGTTGGTAGTACTTATTAAAATACCCACTTTAATGAATATTTCTTTCTTTAAAGGAACAATAAATTACTAAAGGGAAAATGAATCTTTTGTTCTTCTGATTAATAAGAGAATATGATCTGTCTGAAATTATTTGGATTTATCTGCTGTGTTAAAACAAAATAGCAGCCATGGGGGGAATAAATAGTCTTAGTTCTTAGTCTAACAAACTAGTGCAAAAACAAAATCCTATTTATCTTACAGATGTCCAAAAGGCTTTTAATCTTCTGCCCCTAATTGGGGATGGGAGGGAGAGAAGAAAAACAAAATCCCCAAAATACACAGTTAAAACAAAATCAATTCCTACATTGACCACAGCCACATTGTGCTTCATCTTTTCGATCAGGAGGTGGGCAGCATGTTTTATCAAGTAGTCCTCTATAATCATTACAAGCTACTGTAACCAGGTTTCTCCAACTCCTACCCCTTCAACATTTCTTAGGATACAATGATAAATCCAATGCATTCACATACAATAACTTGTCCAGATAATCTGCCAATTGATGGGCACCGCCTTAGTTTCCAGTTCTATGCCATCACAAAACAAGCTGCTACAAATATTTTTGTACACGTGGATTCCTTTCCTCTTTCTTTTATATCTTTGGGGCATAGCCCTGTTATCATTAGGTCAAACAGTATGTATTTTCAGTGATTTTCCATATATGCTTTCCATAATAGCTGAACCAATTCAAAGTTCCAACCAGCAAGACATTAATGTGCCTGTTTCCATGCAGGCCTTCCAACATTTGTCATTTTGATGACTCTGATGTAGACAAGATGCAACCCAAGACTGGCTGCTATTCATATTTCTCTAATTACTGAGATTGGAATATCATTCCTTTTATTCCTCCCTCCACCATTTTGGAATTATTTGTCTGCTAAGATCTCTAATACAACACCTAAAATATACTTACCCGTAGTGTAGTAACTGTTGTAGGATCCCTATACCGTCCATCTTCTTCTTTTAAGTTATATCCCTCTGGTCTTTTGTCCCTTTCAGATATTTTCCATAACTTTATTGTTTTATCTGGGAAGGAAAAAATAATTACTTTTCTTATAAGATCAGTTTTATGACCAAGCAAGCACTAAAGACATTTTAAAATAAACATCTGTCACACAGTTTTCGATGCCCGAACTATCAGTACCCCCTTAATCGCTTCAGAACTATTGGGCTATTTAACAAATTTAACCCAAATACAAAGTATATACACTTTCCCCTTCCACAAGTCACCAATATCACCCAATAAGTAAAAGCTAGACATCTCCTCCCTGAGCTCTTTATAGAATCTTCCATTTCTTGGAAGTCAAGAATAAAAACTGGTTGTACAGCACCCTCAACAATTTTTGGGACAACTCAGCTGCTTACCCAAAGTCAGTCATTTCACCTCTGTCTTTTCTTTGTTCTGATGTAATAAAATCAGCAATAGAAGGATAAGAAAGAGCTGAAAATTTTACAAATTTCACAATACTCTGGCATCCCATTGCCTTTCCATAAACATTTTGTAGGATATAACCCACATGCTAGAGAAGGCTTTCTGCAGTTCTTTTAAATTTCACATGATGAAAAATGCTATCTACCTCCAAAAAAAGAATTGAATGCAGTTTCAAGCATACTATTCTTTACTTTTTTTTGGTCTGTTATTGCACATCAAAGAATGCTAAAGATTCATTTTACACATAATTGAAAAAATTTTTAAATAAACTTCCAAGATATTCCTAAGAACTTTTTTAACAAGGAAAATGTTTAAGGTGTTTTGGGGTTTTTCTGACAATAACAAAAACTGCATCTTTGCCCAGTTCAAAATATACACTTTGATGATCCTTCATTGCTGCCTTTTACTTTAATCTTAATAAAATTTAATTAACCTGATCCTGAGAAATGGGGTGTTCTTACCCACATTATGAAGTTTCCTCCTAGTGCTCAACAGCTCGGAGCCTAGATCCTTAATTCAAAAAGGAGTTATTTGAAATGAAGAGTCTGCAGGAGCATACATTGGTCACAGTGCTCAGCAGCTCAACTGGGTGAAGTTTCACCCTGGTTCTGTGCCTAGTACATTTTAAGATCCCACCTAGAGTTGGCATTTTACCAATTACTATAAGAATGAAGGACAAAAAGGGGAGGGGGAAGTGTTTTAACAGCTAAATTTCATATATAGCATCTTTCTGACTCCTTTTTCCAATTCTTCCAGACACATAGGGGAAAGACTTTGATTAGGTCTAAGGAGACATATTCTGTTCTAAAAGTACAGAGAAAGACAAAGGCCTAAGATTTGGAGCATATGGACAGTGGAAAAAAGTGGGAATAAGAATCGCCAGGGAAGTAAAGCCTCTAATATAGCTGTGTTGAATACAAACAGAAATGAAAGCCATATAAAAATCCCTTGAAGGCACAAAATTAGTTAGAAAACCACACATAATATCAAGGTTTCATTGTCTATTTTCTTAAATATTTCCCAAGTACATTTGAGTCCTCAAGTTTGACTCCTTTGTTCCTATACGTTCTGCTTCTGTACATATCATCTCCTGCAAAGAGGCATCCTTAATCAACATCAACAAATTTCAGTTCTTCCTGAAAAATCCCTTTTTATTGGTTTTCTTCAGTCATTCAGTTGTGCCCAACTCTTCCTGACCCCATGGACCACAGCATGCCAGGCCCTTCTGTCCTGCACCATTTCTCAAAGTTCTTGTTTCCATGATATTCTCTATTCATTTCATCCTATCAACCCCTTTTCCTTTTGCCTTCAATCAATCTTGCCCGAGAATTGACACGAGAATCATTTTCCAACTTCTCATTATGGGACCAAAGAATTTAAACTTCAACTTTTGGCCTTCTAATCAATAGTCTGAATTAATTTAAGAATTGAAGTAATCTGATCTCCTTCCTATCTAAGAGACTTTCAAATCTTCTCCAGCACCACAATTGAAAAGCATCAATTCCACAGCACTCAGCTTACTTTTATAGTTCAACTCTTACATACACTGCTACTGGAAAACCCATAGTTTTAACTATAAGTACCTTGGTCTCTGCTTTTTAATCCGTCATATTTGTCAGAGCTTTTCTTCTAGGAGCAACCACCATTTAATTTCATGGCTGCAGGTCCCTTGATCTTTGAGCCTAAGAATATAAAATCTGACACTGCTTCCATTTCTTCTCCCTTTATTTGCCAGAAAGTGGTGGGACCACTTGCCAAGATTTTAAGTAGTTGTTTTTTTTTAATGTGAAGCTTCTAGCCAGCTTTACACTTCTACATCTTCCACTCTCGTCAAGAGGCCTCTTAACTCTTTACTTTCTGCCAAAGTGATAACATCTGCATGTTTGAGACTGTTGAAATTTCTCCCAACAAAATTTTAATTCTGGCTGTTGATTCCTCCAGGCCTGCATTTCACAAGGTGTACTTTGTATATAAATTAAATTAGGTGACAACATACAGTCCTGTCATTTTCCTTTTCCAATCTTGTTTCACATTCAGTCCTAACTCTTGCTTCTTGGCCTCCATATAGGTTCCTCAAGAGACAAGCACTCCTTGATTACGATCCACAGTCCAAGGCGTTAGTGTATTCAAAGAAGCACAAGTAGAGGCTTATCTGGAATCCCCTTCTTTCTCCATAATCCAATGAAGGCTGATAATCTGGCCTCTGCCATTTTGAAGACCAGCCTGTCCTTCCAAGAATCCTCTCTGATGATACTTCTCTTGCAGAATCTTCAAGCACAACCTTGCTGGAGTGTGAAATCAGCATAATCTCTAACTCATCTTATCCTTTTCTATATATAAATTGCGGACTTAGTTACCTAGATTTAACACTAATTCCATGTGTATGATGCCTTCTACCTCTACAACTAAAGAGTGTTCTATATATGTTTTGAGATGGACCAACTGGCCTATTTAACAGCAGATATATTCCAAACCTTTCTCTTAATCTCATTCAAAAGCAATTCTTTCTCTCTCTCTCTTTTTTTCTGTAAAACCATCCAAACTGCTGAGGCTTCATCTCTGCATCTAGACAGTTGTACACAGGGCACCAAATGCTGAGCCTGGAGTAAGGAAGGGCTGAGTTTAAATACAGCCTTAGAAACTCACTAGCAGCGAAACTCCCCACAAGTCAGTTAACCCCACCTCAGTTCTCTCAAGTGTAACAGCACAAGACTATAATCACAAAGCATTTGGCACATATCTGGCACACATATTAACAAATGCTAGAATGCCTATGATCTGTATATTATTAATGCTGTGACTGGGGTTGGCCTTCTCCTCCTTCTCCCCTCCTCCCCCCAAGAAATCACTTTGGTGGATTCAGAAGCAGGCCATGGAGCACAACTTACTCTATAGCTCATCACCTCTAGGATCTAAGCCTGAGGGCACTTCTTCCCTCCTGGAATATTTTCATAAAAACACCAACCACACACAAAAGCCACAAGCCCAGAGAGAGCACTTCTCTACAGACTCCTATCTGACTGCCTTACAAAAGGGCACACAAAGCTCTGAGAGATCTCCGACCAAGACCAGGGGCCCCTTCAAATAACTCAAAAAGTTACTGGTTTCCCTCAACCCACTTCCCCTAATCCTCATATAGAAGACATGGTTGCCAGTCCCTTGACTCCTCTGACTGCCCTGTCCCAAACACTCTGGCTTATCAATATCCTTCTGGAAAACAGTAAACGTGCGCCAGTGTTCCTTTCCCCTAAGTGTAATGAAACCAGAATACCCGAACCTCTGGACCACCTTTTCCCAGTAGTGACTAATGCTCATCTGGACATTTTGTTGAAAGAAGGTCCCATAGAAATGTTAGAAATATTCCTTTCTCTACTTTCCCTGAACACGTTGAACAAAAAGTTTATTTTACACACACAGGAACAATTTACACACATGACTATTTGGGAAGATATCATTCTCTCATGGATCCGAGTAACAAACTCCTTTCTGAACACCATCTGGGCAGCCCATTGATAGGTATGTATCAATGTGTGTGTATACACACACACACACACACACACACACACACACACACACACACACACATTTTGATGATCAGAATAAGGGCTCTTTACATATGATTGTCTAGCTACAGCAAACAAGCTAGCAACAAGCATTTAAATCCATACTATGTGACATTCATTATTCTGAGTGCTCAGGATATGAAATACTAAAGTGAGACAGAACCTGTTACCAAGGAGCTTATTACCTGTAGGCAGGGACTGTATTTAAAGGATAAACTTCTGCTACTGTTTAAATGAATTGTTACAGAAAAAAAAAATTACATTGAGGCTTTGTC
Source organism: Myrmecobius fasciatus (assembly GCA_023553655.1). Taxonomy (NCBI): domain Eukaryota; kingdom Metazoa; phylum Chordata; class Mammalia; order Dasyuromorphia; family Myrmecobiidae; genus Myrmecobius; species Myrmecobius fasciatus. Next base: position 35,815 of record JAJPUD010002516.1, read on the forward strand.
TCAACTTTGTATAAGAAAGAAAACCAAAGTGGGGTGAGAAAGTGAAAGTTATTCTAAAAAGCAAGTGCCAAAATCAACTATCCGATACCTTCCCCAGCCTCTTTACCACACAAATGAGAATGGTTTCCAAACCAGCCCACAGCAAATACTTAAACCAAGATCCCATCTTGTTCCTCCCAAACATACAATATAAGAAATGTTTTGCTTACCATTGGTAGATAATAAAAATTGAGCAGCATTTTTCTGAGGCAACCACCTAATCTTGTTGATCTTTTCTTCAATTTCTAAACTTTTCAAGTAGTCAAACTCAGGTTCATGGCTCTGGAAGGTGCTGTAAACATTGTATTCTCCTCTGCTATGCGTTTGGGTTTTGTTCTAAAATGCAAAGAAAGATTCTGATGACTCTGCTGAGGAGCTTTTACAAGATAAATTCAATGTACTTTTTCTGTTACAAAAGTTTCAACAAATAAACAATAGTTTCAAAACATGTTCATGCACCACAATACTGGTGGGTTGTTTTTTTTTTTTAATCTAAGTAGAATTTTCATTTTAGTGGAAATACTTTAATTACTTGAATTTTGCCTTTACATTCTGCATAAAAGAATGATGCTTTGTAGAATAATAGAATATTTTAGCGGGATAAGATCTTGGGTATTATGCACCATTGCTTAAATTAGCAAAAATGAGATGAGCAAGTCAATCCAGAACAGACTGATTTATAGCAGTATTTGCTGACAATTTAACAATCAATTCCCCAAGTATCTGGTATGAAATTTATTTTTATTCTTTTAGTCATTTTTCCATGTGTCTGCCTTTAGACTATTTATTGCACAACTGAAAAGGCTTCCTAACAACTGCTGAGAAATATATCTGATACAATTAGTATTAGTGAAGATAGCAGCCAAACAAGACTTCAAATTATCCATCAGCTTTCTTTCTTAATCAATAACTGTGATGATTTAAAGTGCTCACTTTATATGCATAATCTCATCTGTGGCCTAGTCAAATAAGACAGACATTATTTTTTCCATACTCAGTTAATTTAAAAGGATAAAACACTAAGTTACTGCTATAGATTATTACAATATTGTTAAAATGAAAATGCAAAGGCATCATGTTATTGAAAGTCAGCTGTTGATAAATGCTTAAAGATAGAAATTATTTAATTATTCAATAACTAGGTGATTTTGATAGCAGTGAACACATATAAAAGCAAATGGTACAATGAAAAGACATCTTGAGCCTCACAACAACACTCTATGTTCATGAGTTATCTATCAGCTTAAGGAGGTAAAAGGAGGTAAAAGGTCTTCTCCAGGATTGCTCATCTACTAAATATTAGAGGGGGAGATTGAAATCTTGTACTCCACTAAAACAGCTTGTTTTTTTTTCCCTTTAATTTCAAATAACATATAAACAAAAAGACATTTATACAAATACTTTAATTATGTGAATGCTGAAATGCAAAAAATATCATAAAAATAACTTAAAAAAAATTGTGGTAAGAGTTCACATAGAATAACAGCAAGAAAATTGGTCCCTCACTAGCAATATGACCTGATGAAATTACTTAACCAGACTGGGAGGACTTGTGTACTAAGTCTAACACCGCTTGTGATGCTCCCTAGTGAAAAGGATTCCTCATACTCAGGACTGCTATAGTTTCTTTTGATACAATGGAGACTTCCCAATACCTAAGAAAATCCTTTTAAAAATGTATATTTAGAATGAAAAAAAAAAAACCCAAAATAAAAAAAAAAAACAAAAACTCAACAAAAAAACAACCCCCCCCAAAAAAACTCAACAAAAAAACAAAAACCCAAAATAAAAAAAAAAACACAACAAAAACTCAACAAAAAAATGGAAGGAAGGAGGGAGGGAAGGAGGAAAGGAGGAAGGGAGGAAGGGAGGGAGGGGGAGGGGGAGAGAGAGAGAGAGAGAGAGAGAGAGAGAGAGAGAGAGAAAGAAAGAGAGAGAAAGAGAGAGAGAAAGAGAGAAAGAGAGAGAGAAAGAGAGAAAGAGAGAAAGAGAGAAAGAGAGAAAGAGAGAAAGAGAGAAAGAGAGAAAGAGAGAAAGAGAGAAAGAGAGAAAGAGAGAAAGAGAGAAGGAGAGAAGGAGAGAAAGAGAGAAAGAGAGAAAGAGAGAAGGAGAGAAAGAGAGAAAGAGAGAAAGAGAGAAAGAAGGAAAGGAGGAAAGGAGGAAAGGAGGAAAGGAGGAAAGGAGGAAAGGAAGAAGGAAAGGAAGAAGGAAAGGAGGAAAGGAAGAAGGAAAGGAAGAAGGAAAGGAAGAAGGAAAGGAAGAAGGAAAGGAAGAAGGAAAGGAAGAAGGAAAGGAAAAAGGAAAGGAAAAAGGAAAGGAAAAAGGAAAGGAAGGAAAGGAAGAAAGAAAGAGGGAGTGGGGGCAGAGAAAGAGACCATATTCTTTAGCTGTGAAAGGCCAAACCTAACAATGTCTGTGATTTTAAACCAGAGCTCAGATGATTTTCCAGGTCGATTTTTTGTAGTCAATGTATATGGATCATTTGGCTTTGAATTTTTCTAAATCAATTTATAAGAATTCTTCCTATATATGTTTATTTTCAATCTTCACCCACTTCATTTATTGACACACCACAATTTGTTTTTATTCACAATTCTTCCTAAGAGTGAATTAATGTCAGCCTTTTCGGTGTTTCTAATAAATAATACTATATTTTAGCATGTTTACTCATTTGATGGGCATGAAGTGATGACTTGATGTCAGTTTTGACCACTTTAGCCTGAGTTTAGCCTTAAAAACTGACCAAAGAGAGAATTTTAAGCATATGAATTCAAGATCAAAGTCTTATGGCTTTATCTTGAAAAATAAGATTTAATAAAGGATAGACTAATAAAAGGCAATATAATCCAGCTAAAATCCTACAAAACAGAATATAAATAAAAAACTTAATGACAACTTCCCTTCTCTTTAATCACAAAAAAATCTTTATTTTTGGCAAGAATCTACCACCCAAAGCTTTGTAAAAAGTTTTAATTAGTAATTCTGCCAAACAGCCACTAGGTGGTGCTGGTAAAAAAAATCCATTATACCTCCCTTCCTCATGGATTTGCAAAGAAAACAAATTCATCAACAAAATGAACTTTGGGACCCAATTATGGACTTCAGCTGCCAAGTGGGAGTGAAGATAAAGGAGCCATCAGTGGGCTTCGGACCCTGAGAGGCTCCCCGAGGCAGGACCTGGCCTCCTCCCTAGGAAAGCCCCTGTCTGGCCAAGCATCCTCTCCCTACCCCAAGAACACCTGGGGCACCTCCCAGGCTGACCAGCCGCAGCCCTGGGCACCTTTCAGCAGATAGCCAGAAAATGGAAACCTTTCAAAAAGGCTAAGAATCGGGGTGTCAACAAGCTTCCTTTAAGTGGGGGTCTGCTGGGTGCTAGGCTGACTATAATGCAAAGGAAACACGCCTCTGAGCCAGTGCCCACACAATTAAGAAGTGACACAGAAGAGAACACAGGGCTGTGTGCCCAAGACAGCACCTCCGCTGCCCCCTGCAGAGCCAACAGAAAGGGCCAGAGGGAGGCCCCTTGGGAGGCCATGCTGTCATTTAGGCAAAGAGAACCACTCAGAGGCTAGGAGAGAGAGAAGGGGCAAAGGCCAAGAAGGCAGCACACCTGGGCCAAGAGACAATGGGGAGGCTGTGCTTAGGGCAAAGTCAATGACTTTGTTTGGAACAATCAGAGGGTCTAGGTGGGAGTCTGGGGGGACTTTCTCTCAGGAGCCAGCTCAGCTGATGATCGTGGGGCTAGGAGCTGGGAGAGAGTGCTGCATGGCTTGAGAAGCCTTAAGGCTGAGAAAAGACCATCAACAAGCTTTGTCACTGGTAAGGATTCAGGACAGATCTGGATTCAAATCTTGCCTCAACTCCTCCATCAACTCTGACTATGGGCCAGGTCATTTCCGCTCTTACCCTATTTATTCACCCACAAAACAGTTTGCTGTGAGCATCGAATGAGACAACGTGTATGAAACTCAATCAATCTCAAGTACTAGCTAAACATGAGTTATTATTACTGCACAATGTCTCTGCACATAAATGGAAACAAACTGTTCTGTTTTTTGTCCATACAATAGTAACTGCCAATGATGATGAAGATTCAAGCCCCTGAGCCTGTTCTGAAGTGCCTTTTGAATCAATCATCATATTTAGAATTGTTTTACTGGTCAGTCATTTATCACATGTCTATTTTGTATCTGCTATTATGTTTATGTTCATTGCTATGCATAACAAAAATCAGTCCTTGTCCACAACACTTGAACAAAGTAATTAAACTAACTGAGAGAGGCAACACCAGGAATAACAATAAGAAAGCATTTCTAAAAATGATACACAGTAAAAACATAAAATGCTGAAATATGTGGAGGAAACTAGCATAGTTAGTTTACAATTTCTGGGAGAGCTTGTGTTTCCAAAACATGAAAATGGATCCAAAGTTCTAATGCTGAAAGTAGTGTTTGGGTTCCTAACTTATCTCTAAAAATTAGAAATGTGTGTACACATAAAATGTTAACTTATCTCAATGTGCACCAAATAAAGAAAAGAATAGCTTTCGGGGGAGGAGGAGAGAGGCAGCAATTAGGGTGGTGTAAGGGGAAAAAGCCTCAAGTTACAATCATCTGAGACAAGATGAATGCAGGAAGTTCCTAGAGAAATAGAGAAGCAGGAATGGAAGTTTGAAGAGCTGAATAATTCCCTTTGTAAGAAAGTGTCTGCTAATCTAATATATATTCTCTTACCTAGATTACTTATAACAAAACACCTCACCTTCTTACTGGGTTAAGTCCCCAAGCAGTTGTCACAACCCTGCAAAGTCAAGGCCCTTCAGGAGTTCCTAGAATTTCTTATCAAATGCAAAATTGTCAATTGCAGCTCATTTTTCTGACCATAATAGAATTTAAGTAGAAAAGTTAAATGGGTTTTGGAGATCTGTTAGGCTCTAGAGCTGCTTAAGCAGATGCTTGCATAGAGTAGAATGCAAACAGCTTCACTGTGACAGCCATTGAGAAATTGTTCAATTACACTTATGAACGAAGTATAAAATATTTATAAAACACTATCACAAAAAGGGTTTCAAACAAGAGTTTGGCATTTGATAGACTAAAACTTCAGTCTTCTGGAAAATTCATTATCCAAGGATAACAGATAAATGAAGACTTACAGAAATGGCACCAACTATTAAATAACCGGATCTGGGTTAATATATAAATAGGGCAGGGGGAGCTGGCACTCGAGAAGCGCCTGCACTGGGTGCCAGCCAATGCTAAGTACTGGGGTAAAAAGGAATGCAAAAGACCCTTTCCTCCGGGAGGAAGGGGGAAGGGGCAAGACAACACACAGACTATTCAAACAAGCTAAAGACTGGATAAGTTAGAGGTCATCTCCCAGGGGAGGTGCAAGCATTACAGAAGCTTAGGAAAGGCTTCCTACAGAAGGTAGGATTTCAGCAGAAAGGAAGGAAAATATTCTAGTCATGGGGGGAGAGGCAGAAAAAAAATGTCAGGAGAGAAGAGCATCAGGTTAAGAGGAAAGAAGGCCTGAAGTCACTGAATAAAAAAATTAAAAAAAAAAAAGTGGGGGGGGCACCAAGGGGGAGAGAGGGAGAGGCAGAGTGAGAGAGAATAGGCAGGAGAAAAGTTACGAGGGGCTTTGAATGCCAGACAAAGAATTATATTTTTGATCCTGATGGTGGCAGGGAACCACTGGCAGACCTGTACTTTTAGAATATCATTCTAACAGGTAAACAGGGAACAGACTGGAGTGGGGACTTGGGGCAGAGAATAATCCAACTATTACAAGAGATCTGCTTGAACCAGGGTGGCGACAATGTCAGGAGAAAGAAGGGGGCCCAAGCCATAGACGTGATGAAGGAAAAATCCACAGACCACAGCCGCCAGTGAGAGAGAGTGATCAAGAACACCATCTCTGTGTCCACCCTGCCTGAATAGGAGCATGCTGGGCCCTCCACAGTGACAGGGTGAGCTAGCACCCTAGCAAACAAAAGAGGTAGGCAACCGTTCTGCACCGAGTCTAAGGTGTCTATGGGATGCGGGAATGGCAGTCAGCAGAGAAAGGAGAGGAGAACAAGGATCCGAGGATCATCAGCACGGGGGAGGGGGAGCCCTCACTGCCCAATCCAGTGGCCGGGGTTCAGTGGTCCTTCTCTAATCTCCAGCCTCTAACCCTGTCAGTCACCATCCTCTCCTGGATCCTTCCTTTCTCACACATTTCTAGTCTCTACACTGGAGGGTGGGTGACCACGGCCTGAAATGGAGCCAGTACAGGGTAACCAGCCCCTATTGTTTTTGGGGTGGTAGAGGTGAGGGAAAGGGAGCCATCACTCCCATGTTTGTCAGGGATGAATCCAACATGGTTCTTGGGAGAGTATTAGTGACTTTCTATAGAAGAAATAAATGCAAGTGTGCCCTATTCTGTGCAGATCTGCAAAAGGGATTTTGATCATTCTCTGGCAGGACTTCTGTCTATGAACTCCAGTACTAGGGCATCAGGGCTGCCCCCCTCCAACTCTTGCTCCCCTCCTCATTTTCCCAAATTCAAATCTCAAGACACTAGGTGTCTGACAAATGGCTCCTTACTTCATCCCATTTGCCTCAGTTTCCTCATCTACCAAATGACCTGGAGAAGGGCAAACCAGCCCAATATTTCTGTTAAGAAAACCCCAAATGGGGTCACAAAGAGTCAGAAATGATTGAACAACAACATATAGTCTTCAAGGTCAGCTCATTCAACCTCCTCAGTTTAAGTCCAAAGTCACCAAGGGAGAATCAGAGACTAGATTTGAATCTAGAGAATGTAGTCAGCAGGTTTTCCTCCAAATCACTTTAGGGGAAAACAGGTGGAAAAAGAGGAACATTTGATAATTGATAATTCAGGCTCTGAACACCATCTTTTGGTTGGGTAGAAGGGAAGCCCTGCCTTGTAAAAAGATGAATGGAAGATTTAGGAGATCAGGATCTTTTTTAGGCTAGACAAGAGAATTCAACAACTTCAAATACTTGATTTGGGGTGATGGAAGGCACAAAGAAAAATTTGTTTTCTCTTTAACTGAAATAATGTCATCATAGCAGAGGAGAAAGGGGCCTTAGAAATCATCTACAAATCTAGTTTGAATTCTCTTGCAGGGACTGATTTTCTACCAACTTTTATGGATGGTCTTCCAAGGCTCTTGGAATATGTCCAAGAATGGGAAACCTACAGCTGAAGTTCACTATCTTAAGGACATAAATTTAAGGAGAGTCTAGACAAAAAACAAAATACTTAGTAATGAGAAGGAGCCCAAATCCAATTCCCAATATTAAATCAAGGATTGGGAGGCTGGAGTAAGATGACAAATGTTGGGGGGAAAAAAAAACGTATCAGAGAGCTGAATTTTTTTAAGGAGACAGTAAAACGTTATCATAAACAGTCTATTAATCCTTAACATAACACACTAATATATACACAAAGTAACAGGAGAAGAGGTGAGGAGAGCCCTCAGAGAGGAAGAAACTACTATGGACACTTATGACAAACTATATTCAGTTGGTAATCTGGAGATGTTCTGCCATTTTTTGTCTTAAAACAGCTAGGAAAATCAAGTTTATATTACAAGCCAAATAAAAAACTGGTTTGATTATGATTTATTTTTAAATAAGACCATCTTTATTAAATGGGATTTTCATTCCTTTGTCATTTGAAATGGTATACCATTCTTCACTAGAACACAAAAGAGTATTTAAAGAACCATCTTGCCAATGCAATGAACACTCAAAGGTCCTTGTCAAGGGGTCACACAAGAAAAGAAGAAGAAAACATGATTCTGGGACTACAGAAGCTCCCTTGGAAAATCATGACTTAAAATCTATCAGAAATGACAATCATGAGACCAAATTTCAGAGCAGAGAGATCTAATATCTTTCAACTATCTTTTTTTTTTTTTCCAAACAGATATGTATTCACAATTATTAAGTCTAATGTGAGTTCATCTCCACCAATGGAACTTATACAGAAAATGGTGATTTGGATTCTTTCTTCTGATCTTTTTGATTTGAGGTAGTGCCTATCATAGTATTTCTTTACAATATTTGAATAAAAAGAGGTCTAGAAAAACACAAAGCAAACAAATTCTTTTACAAAATATTCTGAGGTCTTAAATATTCCTAAACATTCCAAGGTCTTAAAAAAATGACAAAATGGACAAGAAAAAAACATCAATAATTATATCTATTCTCAAGATTTCAACTAATCCAAAACTCACGCACAGAAAGAAGAGGGGGAGGGTGTGGTAAAAAATAAAATTAAAAAATCAGCCCCTAGATAGTAGCCCAAATAAAATTCTTTTTCTTTTCTTCTGCCAAGGCCAGTTCAAGAGAAAATTATAAACATCCTTGGTGTTTGTGTATCTATCAGACACCATCAATCATTTCTTTTAACATGGAGTTACCTACCTCACTGGGGTGTTGTGAGGATTAATTCATTAGTGTTTGTAAAGCACTTTGAGATCCTCAGGTCAAAGGCGCTATAGAAGTGCAAAGTAGTAGTATTATTACCACGTTCTTGATTTCCATAAGGAATTTCCCAAGCCTTTAAAACCTCTACTCTAGAATTTTAACTGAATCAGATTCTAGCAGCTTTCAATTTACCGTTGTTTAACTTAATTAAGACCACCTAATTATGAACCTCCAACATCAGAGTTGGATCACCTGTAGAGAACACCCAGGGAACTTGGGGTTGTGTCTATAGCTTAATAAACTGGCTGAGCTTTACTTCTGGTCTGCAAATGGGGAGGACAGGACCAAGAAGAAAACGAGGTGAGTTCAACTAAATACGTGCAACATTTCAGTGGGAAATCTTGTCAGTCAAATCTATTAAGCATGGCACATTCTAGCTACATCTTTCAATCACAACATAACATGATTTTTAAGGTTGTCTACCCTATAATACCAAGACTGAAGAATGGTCTAATAGCAAATTCCACTTTGAGAAAAGTATTTGGCAAAAATGGTTCTGAGTGCTGCCTGAATTAGTAAAAGAATCAGACTCCCAATTTAAATGCTCCATTTTTTTCAAGTACAAATACCAAGCAATAGGCACTTACAACACCGGTAGTCAATGGGCAGTTTAAAATGCTCTGACAGGACTAAAAGAGACAGCCCTTTTGATTTAATCTGCAGCTTCCTTAAAGCAGAGCATAGAAGAGGCTGGCCCATATCTGCTCGGCACAGCTCTAAGAAAAAAGAGACAATTTCAGTGAGGAAAGGCCTCTAGGATACGGGTTCAAACAACACAATTCTTTTAGCCAATTTTCCTAAGATGCTTCTAAAAACAAAATAACTTAAAAAACAACAGTGGGCAAAAATGCTAAGCCATCCGCTTGAAATGTTGTTTGGTTTAAGCCAAAGAGAACAAAGGATTCAATCTATACAAAGGGCTCTGCAAATCTTAAGGCACCCTGTGTTATTGTTGTTATTTGCTCTTTTTGACAAATCTCTTCCCAATAGATCTAAGTGGATCTACTGGTAACAGCTCTAATTCAGGGGAATCAAGGTCAGTTTTGAACGACTCACCTCCTGCTCCTGTTGGAAGATGACGACTCTACCTCCTTTATCTCCTGTTGCTAGCAATTCTCCAGAATGGTTAAATTCTACTGTAGAAATTATATCTGCTGTATAACCAAAAAGAAATAAAATGTCAGTGTTTCTTTCCTGAATTAAGTCACATCTCTCTCTGTCATAAAGTGCTTTAAAAAAGAAAAACATTTACTCACAATCCAATATCAAGAAGCAATTACAAAGAGATTCTGATGCTAAGTTTAGGTAGAAACTGTCAACTCCAACCATCAAAAACATTCTCCCCAAGTAAATCATCTTATGATTCTATTTGTAACTAAAAACATAAATAATGTATGTTACATAAACTTATTGCTAAGTGTCTGATCTGTATAAAGTTAAAAAAAAACCTTTGTATTTAGAAGAACTAAGAATTCAAGTTGCCGAACAAAAATGATGTGTGGAAATATATTCAATTTGTCAAGTATTTTAACATAATTAACATGTAGTGGATATCCTACCATCTAGGGGAGGGGTGGGGACGGGGGGGGGGGGGGGGTGGTGGAATTTGTAACACAAACTTTGTAAGGGTCAATGTTGAAGAATTACCCATACATATGTTTTGCAAATAAAAAGTTTTAATAAAAAAAAAATTCAAGTTGTGATTTATGTTCATGGAAATAAAGGTGACTATTTTACACTTAAAAAAATCTTGTTGCTGTTCAGGTGTGTCCAATTCTTCATGACTCCCCCTTAGAGGTTTTCTTGGCAGAGACATTGGGGTAGTTTGCCACTCCCTCTCCAGACCCACTGCTCTATCCACTGTGCTACCTAGCTATCTACCTTCTGACTCCTTTTTCCTACATTCACATCAATGTAGCAAAGTTCTATAAGGAAAACCCAAGAAAACTTTAGAAAATCAGGAAGTTAATTGCACAGAAATATTCAAATTAAAGTACCTGAAAAAAAAATTTCTATGGAACTTATACTGAGAAATCTATTAATAAATTTCTAATTTACTGACTCAATCACAAATCAGAAAAGGTCATCACAATCCAAGGCAATTAATCAATCACTCAATCAAGTGGGCTCTCTCCTAGTGTGCACAAATGCAGGGGCTGATGGAAGTGGTAGTCAAATTACACCCAAAAGCAAAAATTTCCAAGCTAAGTTCAAATAAGGTAATTGTTGCTATCTTCCCCCGAGTACCAGTTATCCTCATAATGAAGGAAATTCGAAGGCAAAGAACCAGGCATTGCCATGAAAAGATTATTACTGAAGACTAGGCAAACTTGTTCACTAGATACTATTTAAACAAATTCTCTAGGAAAGTTTTCATTAAAAAAAAAAAAAAAAAAACAAAAACAAAGGGGTGGGGGGGGGGGGGGGGGGGGGAGGGTGGCAAACACCCAAAATCCTAAGACCCAACTGCAAACTGAGACTTTTCCTACATTACCAAGGAATGAATCGGTATCATTGTGGAATGCTTAATTGAATGCTTTTCTAACCTGACACCACCACACAAAATCCTAATATGAAGCAGTATTTTAACCCAAACTCGGTTTTGAGATACCAGTTCATGTCTTCCAAAACAAGCCTGTTAAGGACTATTTCATCTTTGTATTTTTATGCCACAGTCGTCAATCAACAAGCATTTATTAAGCACCTACCATGTACCAGGCACAATTAAGCATTAAGTGTACAACAAAAGGCCAAAATAAGAAATCCTCCCTGTGTTTGTGTTAAGTGGGACATGACATGCAAGCAGGGAAGGCACAAACATCCGAGGGATCAGCAAGTCAGGATTTTAGTTGGGACAATGAAAGAAGCCCAAAGCCAGCTGAGAGCAGGGAGAGTGCCCCAAGTACAGAGGCCCGCCAGAGATAGTTTCCTTAGAGGAGGCCGAGGGGAGCTGGAGGCGTGAAAACGCGGAGAAGACAGAAGGGCTTAGGGTGAGAAGGGCTTTGCTTCCTCAGGGGAAGCTGGGGTCCCACCGGGCCTGACCAGGGCCCAACCGGGCCGGGTGCTTCAGGAAGATCACTAATCATCAAGCTATTCTCAAGAGTAACATGAAAAGTCTGGAAATGGGGAGAACTTGGCGGTGGGGAGAGACAATGGAATCAGTTGGGATTGCGCTGAGGTTAAGATACTAAGAAGGAATCTGAATGGCTAGTCCAAAAGGCAGCTGGAATCTGAGTCTGGAGGTGGGTCGAGAAGTGAGGGTTAGCCAAACAGAAAAGAAGGATACTGCCTGAATCACCCAGAAAAGATCATGGAGGATAGGAGCCCAGAAAGCCTTGGGGAACCCCCAAAGGGAAGGGACCCAACTTGGCTGAAGCCCCATCAGTAGACTAAAGCAGCCCGATAGGGAGAACTGGGAACTAATGGCACCAAGAAAACTGGAGAAAAGACATCAAGAGCAGATGACTGAAAAGGGGGAGGCCCTTAGCGCTGGCCCAGATAATTGAGGGCCATTTTTGTATGCAGCAGGAGCCTGGAAGCCAGGCTGCAGAGGTAAGGAGAGAGAAGGGGGGCCAGGAGAGCAGTCTCAAGAACTTAAGCTACAAAAGGGAAAGAAGATAAGGGGCAAAAGCTAGTGGGGGGTGAATGGATCAAGCCTGAGTTATTATTTTTTTTTTTATTTTAAGCTTTTTATTTGTATAACATATGTATGGGTAGTTCCCCAACCTTGATCTTTACATAGCTTTCCAATACAAATTTTACCCCCAGTCCCCTCCCCTCCCCTAGATGGCAGGAAGTCCACTACATGTTAATAATGTTGAAATGTTTGAGAAGTTATGCAAGAAAAATCCTATCTACAAGAAAAAAAAAAAAGAATCAGAAAAAGGCAACACAATGCAAGCAAATGTCAATAGAGATCATGAAAATGTTACGTTATGGTCCATATTTCATGTCCCTCTTTCTGGGTGTATATGGTTTTCTTCAGTGAACAACTGGAACTGGTTTGAGACAATTCTTTATTGCAGAGAGCCATGGCCAGAGTTGATCATCATGTAATACTGTTGTTGCTGTGCATGATGATCTCCTGGTTCTGCTCGTTTCACTCAGCATCAGTTCATGCAAGTCTCTTCAGGCCTCTCTGAAGAGACCTGGTCATTTCTTGCAGAACAATAATATTCCATAACATTCATAAACCATAATTTATTCAGCCACTCTCCAATTGATGGGCATCCATTCAGTTTCCAGTTTCCAGCCACTACAAAAAGGGCTGCCACAAACATTCTTGCACATGTGGGTCCCTTTCCCTCCTCTAAGATCTCTTTGGGATATAGGCCCAGTAGAAACACTGCTGGGTCAAAGGGTATGCACAGTTTGACAACTTTTTGAGCATAGCTCCAAATTGCTCTCCAGAATGGTTGGATCCGTTCACAGTTCCACCAACAATGTATTAGTGTCCCAGCCCTCCCACATCCCTTCCAACATTCATCGTTATCTTTTCCTGTCATTTTAGCCAATCTGACAGGTGTGTAGTGGTATCTCAGAGTTGTCTTAATTTGCATTTCTCTGATCAATAGTGATTTGGAGCAACTTTTCATATGACTAGAGATGGTTTTAATTTCATCCTCTGAAAATTGTCTGTTCATATCCCTTGACCACTTATCTATTGAAGAGTAAGCCTGAGTTATTTTTTAAGAATTGGAGAAACATGGGCATGGGTATAGGCAGTAGGGAAGCCGCCAGCAATCAAGAAGAGATGAAAGATTTGAGAGGAAGTGAGGATAGAGGGAGCGACCTGATGGAAAAAACAGGAGGGAGAAGAGGTTTGCCTTATGAGAAGGAAGGATAGAGTTTAAGGCATTTAAATGAGAGGAGAATGAACCAAGGGGGAGCTTTTTTAGTAAAATATGAAGCAAGGTTCTTAAGTGAAATGATAGATTTGATGAGAATTTTAAGAATACTCAAAGGCCTTATCACCTCCCCTGTCCCACTTCCTTCAGGGTGGCCCTGAACTTCTCCATGTGTCACCTCTCCCTATTATTATGTGAGCCCTGAAGAAGAGGACCTTCCTCCTCCTTTTACTATTTGTATCCCCAGTACATAATCCTAAATTGACAGAAAGTAAGTTCACAGTAAATACTCCTGGAGCAGCGCATACAATAATATTTATATAATGCTTTTATTTGCAAAATAAACATCTAATTTTATCCCTGCACCAACCCTAGGATGTAGGATGCTATTATTATTCTCATTTTCAGGTAAGGAAATCAAGGCAAACATAATTTAAGCGACAGCATTCTGAACTTAGCCATCTAGCTGCCTTCCTACCATTATGGGGGAAAAAAAAAAATTTTTTTTTTTTTAAAAGAAGAGATGGCTGAGTTGTTCTTGCAAAGTACAAAATAGATTAGCATAGTTCCTTCAATTCTGCTCCTCCTCACTTCCTTGCCAAAATTCCATTTTTGATTGAAAAAGTGATCTCTAGCAAAAGTTAGGGTTTGATTTGCCTGGACAGAGGCAGGTAGGTGATGAAGTGGCTAGGGTGCTGAATCAGCTGTCAAGAAGTCCAGGTCAAATTCAACATTACACGCTTCCTATCTATGTGACCCTGAACAACATTTAACCTTTACACCTCAGTGCCCTCATTTATAGAATGGGGAAATAATAGCATTTACCTCTAAGAGTAGCTGTGAGGACCAAATGAAATATGAAGGTAGCCAGGAAGACCAAGAGACTGCTGAGAATGTGATAAAACATTACTGGGTGAAAGCAAGAGGTGGGGCTTAACTGATTTCCTTCTTTAAGAAGGGAAATTTGTTGAGAAATACTCCCGTGTAAAACCACAAGAGTGAGATGCAGATCAGTATTTTTTGAGCTAAAGGCAAACCAAGGGGCAGGAAGAAATCCCGCGAGTTGCAGCATTGTATCACCCAGACCAGGTCCTGCCTGGACATTTATCTTGCCATCCCCCTCTTTCCCTGAAAGCACCCCTTAGTCCAGACTCAGCCCTAGGGCTCACCTCTGGGGATGGGTGACCAAGCCACTTGGCTTTCAGCCGAACCAACAGGCTCAGGTGAGGACTCCTGTCCTTTTGGCCACAAAACTCCCTTCTCTGGCCACCAACTGCCTGTAGCTGCCTCCCTTTATTAGGTCTTGTAAGACCTGAGGTCTGTAATATGATAACCATTTCTCAATATAATTGGTTTTCTTTTCAATCCCATGTATTTTATGCTATAAAAACATAGTTTGGAGATGTCCATAGATTTCACCAGACTGTTATAAGGGGTCCAATCCTTTAAGAGTTACTACTTCCTGTCCTACAAGGACAGAAACTACTTGAGGGCAAGTTTGCCATGATACTTGGCAGTGTGTCTGGAACAAAGTTGCTGCTGGATAAATGTTTTCATCTATCCATTTGTATAAAAGATGGTTGTCTAACAAATGGTATAAAGCACTTCATCGGGAAAAGGTATGACTTAGAAAAGGTAATGAGTTTCAAGAGTAGGGAAAATGGCTAGCAAGTTCAAGGGTTACACTGGTATAGTGCCTTTGGATTAACAGCAAATGGCGCAGAATCTCAGACTGCAGAGAACTTCTTGGAAGAATTTAAGGGAAAAGGATGAGGAAGCTCAGTAGATTGCTCTCTGAAGATGCCATGGGAGGTGTTTGGGAGGGAGGAGAAAGGAAGGTAATGCCTCAAGATTCATGTGTTTATTAAGTACTTGTCAGTGCCAGGCACTGTGTTAGGATTCAAAGATGAAATAGAAACATTTAACTTGGGTTAAAAAAAAAAAAAAAAAAAAAGCAAAATGGCAAAAGCTTTTCTTGCTACAAGATGACTTGCGGGTTTTAATAGAACACAACCTCAGTTTGAATCAGCAATGTGACAAGACATCCCAAAACTCTAATGCCATCTTAGAATGCAATACAGTAGATGGAGTATGGACTTCCTGAAGAGAAAGACAACAGACATGCGGTCTGGACCTGGAGTAGCGGCAGTATGAGGGGCCACAAGAAAGACGAGGGGAAGGTGCTAGACCAGATTAGGGAAGTGAGTGAAAAAGAGAAGTGAGGGGCGGCATCCCAGTTGTGGGGCGGCATCCCAGTTGTGGGGCACTCAACACAAAGAGGGAAGTTCGGCAGATGGAAAAAAAGATGAGGATGAGATAAGGACTTTCAACATAATGCTTTACACTGAGAAATCCAGGCAGAAACATCCAACAGACATCGGGGGAAACAGTTGGGAAGAGAATCGGATTGACTTTGCAGACACGGAAGTCTTCACAGATAATCAAACCTATGGCAATGTCACTGAGCAAGCTTGGTGTCATGGGATCACCGTTTCAAGCTGGAAAGGACCCCAAGGTTAAATTTACTCATTTACTTTGAGGAAATGGAATCAGGAGGAGGCCTGCAACGCAGCACAGTTGGGTTAATTGTTAGGATTTCACACCAGCTCTTCTTGGAATCTGAAACCCCATTTGCTTTGCCACCAGCCCATAAATAAGGGGCCCATGTTAGGCCCAAAAGAGATGGAAAGAATCCTCACAAACTGAGGGAAAAGTGAGGCTTCAGGAGGAAAGCAGCTCTTCAGGTACAGACCACATTGGAGGGAGAAACCAAAATGTAAGCAATGGCCAGGACAGAGATGGGCAGAGAAGGTGGCTGGTGTGTGTGTGTGTGTGTGTGTGTGTGTGTGTGTGTGTGTGTGTGTGTGTGTGTGTGTGTGTGAAAAAGCAGCTCAGCAGACATGCAGGGACACAAACTGCTGAAGGAGTCTGACTGCCAGGCTAAGGCAATAAAAAGCCATTAAACCGAGAGGAGATTTGCCAAATCTGTACATAAAACACTTAAGTGGCTGACTGAGGGAGGCAATGTATGGGGAAGAGAAAAGAACTGATTGGAAGCCTATTTTGCAATACTTCAAGGAAGAAGAAATGAATAGGATTTGGGAAATGATAAGGGGTGTGTGTAAGAGGTGGTCATATTTTAATATTGTTATGACTTGTAACACATTTCAGGAAGTATATGAACTATTTGCTCCCAGAAACACTAAGAAATATCTAACAAATGTAAGGACAATAGTTGTTTTGTATCCATATAAAGTTCACACATGTACCAAACACATCTTATATTTTTGTGAATTTTCTTGAGGTTGAACCATAAATACTAGTCACAATTCTAAACAAACTGGTATTTACGGATTGCTCCTTAACCAGCAGTTCTTCTGACTATTATTTTGTCTATTCCAACTACAAAAACTGAAAAATGATTCTGAATGATTTTCCTTTGGGCCAGAAAGATCCCTGTGCCTACCCTTAGCTATTAGTTTAGCTGATCTCAACAAGTGTGAGCTCTGCCTACACATGCTGCTCCCCTTCCTGGCAACTATCTTCTTCAAAGTGTTGTTCTCAACAGCCACGTTAAAACACAGCCTCCCCCATTCTAGGCAGTCTCATATCCCAAAACTGACTCCCAGGCACACAGGGCCATGTTTTCTTTACTGTACTCCTAAATATCGATCAATGGCACAGGACAATCAGATCCTAAGTCTTCCACGTGACCAGAATGCCTCCAGTTTGAGTCCCTCTGGGCCCCGAACATTCGGCCTGAGCTTCTCAAAGATCCCCAGGAATTCTGACTAGATCTGGACATCCATTAATGAGTCTAAGGAATTGGGGGTCAATTGAGGAGATAAGATTGGTAATCAGCCTCAGGACGCTGGAGAACTCTTCTGGCCCAAGTCATTCCAACCCTGGGGTTACTGTCCCTGCGGCTGGGGGGGTGAGGTGTTTGTCCAGGCCCCAAGCCATTCCCAACACTCCCAGGACCAGCTGAAGAACTGTCTAAGACATGTGAACACAACTCTTCTTTCAGCTAATACAGAATCGGGATTAAGTCTCAACAAGGAAGACAAAACTATTAGACACATGCATGGAGATGCAAATACCTACTCTGAGTCCTCTTTCTTATTGTTGGAACCTCCAGAATCAGAAGCTCTAGCTGTGCCCTCCTCTCACCCCCACCCTGGCCATCCCTCTTTCCTGGCTCCCTTTTACATCAAATCTTCCCTTATTAGAATGCAAGGTCCTTGAGGGTGTAGTCCTCCTGTGCTGTTTTGTATTCTGTTAGTGTCATGCCCAAGCACACAATAAAGCTTAATAAATGCCTTGTTAGCTACTTAGCTAATATTAATATAGAACTTTACAAGTGCCCAAAGAACCTTACAAACTAGCATATTTTATCCAAACAAAAATCATGGAGTTAAGTGTGATTATTATTCCAGTTTTGTAAATATTTATAGAGTTCCTATTCAGTAAAGGCCTTTATCCTAAGGTTTAAGATAAAGCCTAAATAAGGCCTTCAAAAACCCAATTCCAATGTGCTAGAGAGAAAAGAACATAAAACCAGATTTGGGGAATTGGGAAGGTCTTAATATTCCTAAAGGCCAACCATTTTATTCTACAAATGAAGAAAATAAAGCACAGAAATTACCAAAATTAGTTACACAGCTATTAGTAACAAAGGCTTGGTTTAAGTTTCCTGATTCTCAGCTACTTTTCTAAAGTAAAATTAAATAAAAAATAAAGGAATCACTGAAGGAAGTAATACATATCAGGCAGTAACTAGACAATTTACAATAAAAAAAAAGATAAGGGGAGAAAAATGATAACAGCCAAAAAAGGGGGAAAAATAAAGATACAAATGATTTGTCTCTCAATTTCTGCACTAACTCCCCCCCACCCCAAATAAGATATTACAGCAGTCCCTGGGATTTAGGTTTCTGGGTGCCTCTAAGTTGTCAGGTGACATTCCCAACATAAGAGACATACATAAAGCAATGGAACCCTTTCCTTACCCCCTGTCCCAATACCATAGAAGGAGACATGCAGTCAGCACTTTGCAATAAGAGAAAGAATAGTATATTCATGAGGTAGGATGAGTCAAAATACTAGTTATACTAGAATACTAGCCTACCTGATTTTAATACATTATTGATATATTCAACTTTCTATCCAATAATCTTAAACCCTCAACATTTGTTCCAACATTTCCTACATGTGGTCCATTGCTAAGTCCTGACAGAGCTACGGTCCCTGCTTTTAGGACAAGCAGAAGAGTATGTATGATAAATACAACACAAGTAAAGATGAAGTACAAAACAAAATGTTATAAATTTAGGGGAAAGAGGAGTCCAGGAGAGAGAAGGCAATCAAAGAACTCTTCATTGAAAGGCCATTTGATTTAAAGATTGCCTAAGATTAGGGGGGAGGTAAGGAGAATATTCCAAGCAGAAGGACCCATCATGGCATGTGAAAAGGCAGTTAGGGTGAAGGGTAGGAATGGGGAAGAATAACACAATTTTAAAGGAATTTGAGAACAGCTAAGAAAGAGTAGCATGGCAGATGGGAGCTAGTCCATGCCAAGCTAAAAAAGCTGAAGACAAGTCTGGAAGCAAGATAACTAATTTCATTCATGAAAACTCCAGTGTGAACAAGGTGAGATGTAAATTGTAGAACAGACATGTCTGTTGGCATCTGATACCTTTTGGGCAAAGACAATTTTGCTTTTTTCTCTAATTTTATCAGTTTATCTTCTAAGAAAGATAACAGTACAGGTGAAAAGTTCGAGACAGAAGCTGGAAGATGATGTTCCCAGGAAGGGAGAAGGGGAAGTATATAGCTACCTTCCTCTTTCCCATCTGCCAAGAAAATAAAAGTTGAAAAGAAGCAATTCTCTTCAATAGATAAGCTATCCAGGAATGACTCTCAATGGTCTGAAATGTAAAAAGCCAAAGGAAAAGTAGAAAACAGATTAGACATGGAAACAAAAAAAGGAATGGGACAATCAAGGTTCCTAAAGATGCCAGAATCAAAGCTAAGTCTTTACCCAATGCCCCACAATAGGAAGCCCAACTGATGCTTTAAGCTTCCCATTGGCAGCATTCACTCTCAAATAACTAGGAAAGCTACAAGTTTTATGCTTCAGTGATTCAACTAATAAAATCTGCTACCATGATCATAATGTAACATTGTGTTATAGTACATATTAGAATACCACATGTAATGTAAATACATAGGAGGAGCAGTTTTCATGTGTATCTATTTTAATACACATATTACCCTTACACTACTAAATCTTTATCAAGCAATCCAAAACCAACTTTCAACAAGTGGGTGAGAGAAAAACTAAACCAAGCATATGTTCATTGCAGTCCTTAAAATTTTTAGTTCTTCCCGTATATTATTAAAATTATCATACATACAAAACCAAATCTTACAAATACAAAAAGTCAATAAAAAGGATCTGATGTTGCTGACTAAAATGCTGACTAAAAAAAGCTCACTGGCCATCTCATTTGTTCCAAAAGAGCTGGGTGCTGGTGATCACTTTCCATCAGCTGGTTCTCTAGTTCAACCCCAAGGAATCCAAGTCAAGATTCAGACTGAAGTTGCTGGCCCGAGGGCCTTCCCCCTCGAAATCCCAAGATCCTAAGACTTTCATTTCTTTTGCTGCACTGCAGAGCAGTGTGTGGGGGCTATCCATGTTAGCAGCTGTTGCAGCTTTTAACCTTTGTTATACATCAACTACATGAATGAACTACTAGTAAGCTCTTCAGGATACATCTCCATACTCCCAAAAAAGGAATAACCATTTTCCCCCATATTGTCTTCAAACTAAAAATACCAACTCAAATTTTATTTTTCATCTATGTGTGTACGGTATGTGCATACACATATACACCTACACATATTATTGTTCCAATTAATTTCATAGCTACAAAAAAATGTCAATGAGATAAATCAAAATATGCTGCTCAAAAAATTGGCACCTAGACATTTTTAGTAACATTTCAAATAACCTTTTCCAATCTTACTTCAGTCAAAATCCAAGTGAATTAATTTCATTAGCCCAAAAATAAAATATATTATCAAACATTTGGGAGGGGCCCTCAGAACTGTATATTACGGAAAATAATCCAAGCAGCTGACTACTCTTTTGAAAAAAAATCAAAGAACTCACCATTAAGAATACTGTTATTCCCATACCTTGGTCAAAGAAACAAGCAGACATCAAAGCACTGCTGTTGGACTGGGTAGATTTAACATTATGTGAGAATTGACAGGGGAAGCATTTCATCTTCTGGGAACACTGATTCACTTGTGTATTTTCATCTGTGTTAACACCCCAGTTGCCAAACAAAACGAATGCTGGTCTTTTCTTTGTATTTGTAAATAGAATCCCAATGCTAATTACAGGCAGGGTTATGCGGCACTGGGTGGCAGGCAGAGCTTTTGCTGCTGCTGCTGCTGCCTCCTCCCTCCTCCCACCTCCCTTCCCATTTCTGCACAGGCTATTTTTTGCTAGTCTCTAGGAGGTGGACTTGCAAACAGAGAAGGTGATATGCACTGGTCAGAAGTCTGCAAATGCTCCATAGCTAAACACTGAAGGCTTGGGAAAAAATAAATTTTTTAAAGCTGAGACAATCACACTATCATCTAAAAATGGAATAGCTCTGAACATTCTCAAAATAGAAAAAAGAAGGAAAACGTTTCAAAAGTGCATGGAGTGTTCAAGCGTTTGCCTTTACTCAATGTCACAGAATATAAGATTCACATAAATCCACAGACATTCAATTTCAAGATAATTTGGTAAAATCAACAATTTGGGGTACATGACTTAACATTTAATATACTTTTAAAAATGTATACATACATTAAGCTCTCCAATATCAAGACAGGTATATGGGGTATTCAGGAGGACTTAATCCTTTACAAATCTATCTGCATAGCCACACCCTGGTAAAACCAACTCAAATGAGCCACAATGGTCCCGGTACCTGACCAGCCTCAAACCCACTGGAGTTCTATGGAATGGGCGCTAGATGAGAGCAAGCCGTCCCAAGGGCCTTGAAGGGGTCTTCGGCCTGTCCTTACACCTGGGTAGGCATCCAAGATGCCAAGGTCATCCACTACCATCGCCAGTTACTCTGATCTTAGTATTGACACTGTTCGTCAATGACCCAGGAAGAGGGTGAAGCAGGTGACTGCACAATGCTACTGCTGGATTCTGTAACATCTCTTCCCCACCCCCACCCCCTTCCTCTGGGGGGGACAGGGTAAAGCAACCTGTGAAGGCTACATAAGCTTAACCTGGTAATCCAGGTTATGAAGGCCAGCTCTATTATTAACTACCTATATAATAGTGGGGGAAAAAAATCTCCACTTGGGGGGAGGGGGGCAGCCAGTTTCCCTCAATTTTCTCTTCTATAATATGGGGGCTTGATACACTGAAGTAGCTCTGGCTGGAGTCAGCCTCCGACTTGGTCAGTCACTTTCTGAATGACCTTGACCCGTCACTTACTATTACGGGCCTCTAACTCTCCAGATGCTCAATGAGTTGGTATAAAGGGGCCTTCTGAAGTTACCTCCAACTCAAAAGCCATCATCACATGACCTTGTGAAGGAATGTAGACTATAGAGTTAACAAGGTTTTCTTTCAGCTTCACATCCAAGGAACCTAAAAGCAATTTTATTAAGCAAGTACTTGAATGTGTTACTGTACAAAAGAATCCATGAGCTTCTCCTTGTTGGGATTCTTCCCATCGGTGCAGACTGACTTCCCAACCTGGACAAGAAATTCATGCCCACATAAACCTTCAGACTACTACAAGTACTCCCAAGAGAAGAGGCCAGCCTGCTGGGCCTGTGGGTACCATAGCTTTCCATCTCTTACTCCTCCTCCTTTTCCCAAGAGAAGTCAGCTAGATCTAGTATCATAAACTGATAGCTTTAAAACTAGCAGGCACCTTAGAAATTGTAAGGTTTAATTCTTCATTTTTGCAGATGAGGAAACTGAAGCCACAATATATGAAGGGACTTACTCAAGACACCCAGGATGTAAGTAGAAAAAGCTAAGCTCTAAATCAAGGTCCTTTTGCATTACAGCCTCTGTGTTCATTTTGATCATTTAACCAAAAACAGCAATGGGGTAGTTCCTATTTCAACTCAAATTGGCTACCCGAAATCCCCAGCACATTATTGTATAAGAAATCTCAAACCAGCCCACCATAAATGTGGCAGATATGGAATGAAAAAATACAGAGGGATTTCTGCCAATATTTATAATTAAGTAAATATAAATATTGAAAATGCTTGTTTATTGTTTGTTGAATATTTACGCTTAAAGAAAAATTGGTATAATGAAGGATGAAGAAGCCCATGGAGACTTTTCTGGAATCTTTTAAAAAACTTCAATCATATTCAAGTGCTTTTAAAGGATTATGGCATTACTTCTTTATGATGTCCAATATATTATTCTCTTTTGCTGCAACAAGCTTTAGCATCATCCAAATCTATCAGTTACAATTAGAGCAACTATTAGAGGAAGGGGCTAAAATGAAATATAGGGAAGATGGGAAATGTTCAGTTTTCACAGAATTTCACCTAATATATCCTTTTGGATATGCTCTTCTTTATAAAATTCACAATTATCTCCTGATCTAGCCAGTTTCTATTTGTCCAGTAACAGTGATGCCCCACAGTGATTCCCAAGAAGGGAGAAACAGCTAAGAATTTGAGGCAAAAGACCTTTTTTTTCTTGTTACCTGTGTCATATTAAGTAACTCAACCTCTTGGCCTCAATTATTTCATCTCTACATTGAGGAGTTTGACTGGTTGGCCTCTAAATTCCTTTCCATCTCCAAGTCATTCTATGGCAGCTGGTTGAACATAAATGCAGAAAAACCTTGATTCCTACCCCTCCAAAAAAAAGAGAAGCATGGAATCAGATAGTCCCCAGTGCTGACCGCCAGATGGTGCTGTCAATCCAAAACACTTTCTTAGGCACATGTACTTTAAGTGAATATCTAACCATCAACCACAAAACTTTTCACCATGAACCAGAACTCAGAAATTCTCTGACCACAACCTATTCTTCAGTATTTTCCCAAGCCTCATCTCTCCTAAACCTATTCTTTCTCATCCTTATCTTCAGAGGTTCTAACTTTCCATCTTTGTTCCTGTCAATCCCACCCCTTGAAATGCAATGCCATCTCTGACAAGTGACTTTTATAATACCCAAGGCTGGTTCAGTACTACTTCTAAGAAGCCTTTCTTGATTTCTCCAATTATCTTATACTTCATTGCTTACTTGTTTAAATCACCCCAGACCCTTAAAATTCTATTAGGCTATAAGACAGCTTGCAAGAATTTTGTCTTTATATTCTGGGGACCAAGGACGAAAATGTTCAATTTCTGAAGTGAATCTCAACTAGGATTTGAGACCATGCACTGAATGAAAGAAGGTCACAGCTAGTATTTATTAAAGTTTACCTAAATTTTAACTACTGCATCTTTATTTTGGCAACTTTTCTCAGCATAATTCTTTGGATTCTATGAGCATTTTAGAAACGTTTGTTGAACTCTTTTTGTCAAGTCTTAAGGTCAACTATAGCTGACAAAAAGACCAAACACAACTTTTTGTTACCTTCCTAATGACCTCTAACATCATAAATAACAAGGTCAACTTTTAAGGAACTGAGAAAACACATGACTTCACCTCTGTCTTAGTTTCCTCATTTGTAAAATGAGAATAGCAGCACCCTACCTACTAGGGTTATTGTGAGGATCAAATGAGAACTATCTGCAAATTGCTTAGAATTACCTTAAAGAATTACATAAATTAGCTATTATTATTAGAAAATCATTGTGAATCATAATCTGAAAATTTAAAAACCTCATACCCTGTCACTATGATGATATAGAACATAGGGTCTATAAAATTTCATTTCTATGTAAGGTTCAAAATGCTACTTTATGACTTAACCTGCCCTTTTTCAGTGGGGGTGGGAGAAGCATGCATATGGAGATGTGAGAAGGCATGACATGCATATGAAAAAAAAAATGCTCTCAATCACTATTGATTAGAGAAATGCAAATTAAAGCAACATGGAGTTATCACTACACTCTCAGATTGCCTACCATGACAGGAAAAGATAATGATAAATGTTGAAGGAGATGTGGGAAAACTGAGACATATATTGTTGGTGGAGTTGTGAACTGATCCAACCATTCTGGAGAGCAATATGGAACTTTTCCCAAAGGACTATCAAACTGTGCATTTCCTTTGATCCAGCAGTCTCTCCAGGGCCTGTATCCCAAAAAGTTCTTAAGGAAAAAGATCCACATGTGCAAAAAATGTTTGTGGCAGTCCTTTGTGTAGTGGCAAGAAACTGGAAACTGAATGGATGCCCATCAATTGGAGAATGGCTGAATAAGTTATGGTATATGAATGCTATTGGATATCTCTGTTCTATAAAATGATCAGCAGGATGATTTTAGAGAGGCCTAGAGAGAATTAGATGAACTGATGCTAAGTGAAGTGAGTAGAACTAAGAGACATTGTACATATGTCACTCTTTTCAAAAATGAGGGGATTCAAGACATTTCCAATAGACTTGTGATGGAGAGAGCCATCTGCATCCATAAAGAGGGCTATGAGGACTGAATGTACATCACAATATAGTATTTTCACCTTTTTTTGTTCTTGTTTGTTTTTTCCTCTTTTTTTTTTCCTTCTTGATCTGATTTTTCTCCTGCAGCACGATAAATATGGAAATACGTTCAGAAGAATTGCACATGTTTAAACTATATTGGATAAGAGGCAGCTAGGTGGCGCTATAGTGGAGAGAGCACCAGCCCTGAAGTCAGGAGGACCTGAGTTCAAATCTGATCTCAGACACTTAAAGTTCCCTAACTGTGTGGCCCGGGGAAAGTCACTTAACCTCAATTGCCTCAGCAAAAAAGCAAAACAAACAAAAAAACCAAACACACAACAACAACAACAAAAACTATATTGGATTAACTGTTGTCTAGGGAAAAGATGGGGGAAAGGAGGAAGAAAAATTTGGTACACAAGGTTTTGCAAGATGAATGTTAAACTATCTTTGCATGTATTTTGAAAATAAAAAGCTATTATTTAAAAAAGAGACAGAAGGAACGACAGAGTCAGATCTGTGCGTTAGAAACATGAATGAAGGATGGACTGGATCTTCCAGACTCCAGACCTGAACTCAGTACACAATGGTAGCACCTAGTTGAAAATGATGAGATGGAAGGACAAGGGGGAAAAAAAAAATATGGGAGTTCTTCACCAAAGACCTCAATGTTTCAAATGAAATACTAGATAAAGTTCTACTCTGACAATGGAGAAGGAGGAAGAGAGATTGAGAAACTTGAGGAGTGATGAAAAAGGTTTGGAAATCTTTTGCTGTGGTGAATGAGAGAATGAAATGATCAGACTTCAAAAAATTGTCCTGCCCCAATTGAAAGCCCAATTCAACTTCTCATTCAGTCTTTTGTCTGACTGTTGACATTTTGGGTTTTCTTGACAAAAATAGTGGAGTGGTTAGCCCTTCCTTCTCCACTCTTTTTTATGGATGAGGGAAACTGAGGCAAATAAGCTAAAGTGACTTGCCCAGGACCACACAGCTATTAAGTGTCTAAGGCTAGATGTAACTCGATGGGTCGGTCAGTCTTTCTGACTCCAAAGTCAGCACTCTATTCATTTTGCCACCTCACTGCCCAGGTTCAACCTATGTAACATAAACTCATAGTGGGCCCAGTAAGTGGTTCCGGGACTTTGTGATGCTGTGCACATATACAGCAGATACTGTGAATGATCCAAAGCTGAGGCTTGGAAAAGTAAGATTAGGGGTAAAGGGGTAAGGGAATAGGGGGAAGGAATTGGAGAGAAAGGTGTAGAACTGAACTGCTTGAGTCTAGCCAATGCAGGAGGAGGAATGACTTGGAAAGCATTAAGTGGCGGTGTGGGAGGAAGAACCCAGACAGAACAGGAGGGAAGGGAGAGAAGAAGGTGGAGCTGTGATAGACCCCGGTCCAGGGCACCAAGTGGTCTGGTTTATGGGAATCCAAAAAGGTTCAGGACAGTCCAACCCTCCCTGTCTACAAACAAGGCCAATGAGACAATGAGGGACCTAATCAAT
Source organism: Myrmecobius fasciatus (assembly GCA_023553655.1). Taxonomy (NCBI): domain Eukaryota; kingdom Metazoa; phylum Chordata; class Mammalia; order Dasyuromorphia; family Myrmecobiidae; genus Myrmecobius; species Myrmecobius fasciatus. Next base: position 62,362 of record JAJPUD010002516.1, read on the forward strand.
TTCTCTCCATCTTCCATTACTGGGGCTCAAACATTTAGTCAGAGCAAATGAAAATGCCTGGCAGATCCATATGATCATTACACAACATATTGAGAAACTGAGAAGCAAAAAACAAAAAAACAAAAACAAAACAAAAAACCAAAACACATGCATAAACAGGCAAAGTGATATTACCAAGATCCCTTCAGAGTCTTGCAATGAGCTGTGTAATAAATGTAACATATGGAACTATCTGATCTAATAGGTCATAGCCCAAAATATACAGTAAACTGTAGAGGAAGGTAAAACAAAGAAATAAGTGAGGCACTAAGGAACAAACAGAATTCTCAAAAAAACAACCAAGGCACAATTCTATTTCCAATCAATAAACAAGTGTTTATGTAAAACACCTGCCGGGTAGGTGTGGAGGGAAGGGAACTAGTATTCGATCTGAGTTGAAAACTACACCAAAGTTTAAGTATCTATAAAATAAATAAGAAGGAATTTCTTCCCCAACTCCCAAGCTAGGGGGCCAGAAAAAAAGTTTGCATGGTGAGCATATTTTGGAAGGGCTTTCTAAGAAGTAAGGAGAATGCATTTCTATTTAGGTAGCCTGTGCAAACACAAGAGATGAACATCCAGATCAGAAGCAAAGTGAGTAATGGTTGACAGCTGGAAAAGTGGGTTGGAAGTAGCTAGGCTTAGAATGACAAATGGAAGAGCTTCTATTAGAATCCTAAAGATAACAGGGGGGACAACTAGAGTTTATAGGGAAGGGTAATTCCCCCTTCCACAGAGTCAGAGCACCCACTTTAGCAGCTGTGTAAAGGAGTGGACTGGAATAGAGAAATCACCAATTAGAAAACCATATTTAAGTGAGGAGGGTCGGTGAGAAACATTAAGGGGAAATGAGGTGAGAGATATAGTGGAGGTGGAATCAGTAAGAGCTGGCACCTGACTAGATTATGTGGGATGAACAAAACTGAAGAACATACCTCAGTAGCTCAGAAGATATTAGTTATCGCAGAGTGTAACTGATGTTCACAATGACAGCAATGAGTCATGAAGAAAATCTTAAAATTCAATAGATGAAAAAGGAATAACAAATCTCAGAAAAAAACATTATACAAAATATAAAAGAACACTTAAAGGGACAAATTTTGCACATATATAAAATTTATATGAAATCCTTTATTCCTCAAAAAAAAACCAAGTACTTTATAAATAAACTCTTAAAATACTGTGTATACAATTTCAAACATTCTGAGTAACTTCCTACCAGGAGCTCAGGACAACAAATCAAACTAAAATTTGCTGAAATGAACAATTCAACTAAGCATTTTAAAAGCATTTACTATATACAAGTTATACTTTTCCAAGACCAAAAGGAAGGTCATAAACTTAGGAGAGAGGATATCTCCACATTCCTAAAGCAGAGTCTAATGTAGAACTATTAAATCATATTCTGACACTTACAAGAACACATTCAAAGAGACAGGGCACTTTACAGAAAGTGTTTCTGGATTCTTGGATCCTCCCTCCCCAAAATTATCCAGGATTTATGTATTGTACAGATATTTTTGTATGCATATGTCACCTCCTGTGATAAATGTGAGCTCCTGGAGAGGAAGGGGCATTTCTTTTTCCCATTTTTATCCCCAGTGCATTACATGGTACCAGGCATGTGGTGGGCACTTAATACTTTCTTTCCCCATTTGTTAATAAAAGGGGTGACAGGTGAAGTGAAAGAGCCACTACAATTTTTTTATTCTTTC
>JAJPUD010002516.1:64125-80945 GCA_023553655.1 Myrmecobius fasciatus
GTTTAGCAGGGCCTTCCATGATAAACGCAGATATCCAGCCACTGGCAATTCTTAATATCTTCTCTTTCTCAACTCTTTAGCCTGTAGGCAATGTAAGTGAAGGACCAGAGAAAGGATACTTTTGGGAGACCTGGATTCAAATCCTCTTTGCTGCTTATGAGATAGCTTAAGCAAGTCACTTGTGTTCTCTGGGTCTCAATTACCTCATCTATAAAACTCAAAAGGCTTGCATTAAGTGATCCCCTTGACTATGTGACTTGAATTTATCCATGCCATACCTTTCATCAATGTGATGGCCATCAAGATCTGTGGTTTACTGTTTTTTAAGGGTAACTGAATTTTATCAATACACTGATAAAAGGCAGACTTATAATTTTATCTAAGGAATTAACTCAAGTTCAGCTTCAAACATTTACTAGGTGTGTGACCTCAGGCACATCACTTAGTCCTAAATGCCTCCTCTCTTTGTCTACCCCATCCCCAAAGAAATGCCGTTATAATTTGAATTATATTGACAAAAAAGGAAAGAAGGAAGGAAGGAAGAAAAGTTGTACAAAGTAATTTAGATATATTCCTCTTATTTCTTCAGAATCTCCATATTATCAGCTCAGGCTGCTCTTTTTCTTTCAGTGATATTTGTATGCATTCTTTTTCCTCTTATGTTAATCTGGATAGTTCATATCCATGTAAATATTTGTCCATTTTAGATTATCAGTTTTACTGGCATGTAAGTAGGCAAAATAACTCCTATTCATTGCTTTCATTTTATCTTCATTGGTGGTGCATTCACCCTTAAAAAAATTTACATACATCCAATTTTCCATACTGGTAATTTGTTTTTGTTTTTTTAAATCAAATTAAGCAATGACTTTTTAAAAAATAAAACCAGATTTTTAGATCTATTAGTTCAATGGTTTATTCACTTTCAATTTTATTCATCTCTCCTTTGATTTTCAAGATTTTCATTTTGATGTTTAGGACTGGAGATTTTTCATTTAATACTAGTTTTGGTTGCATATTCTATTCAGTGACCTGCTTTCTCTCTTTCACATGTGTACAAAATTAGAAATAGAAATTTTCCCTGAAGTACTGCTTTGGCACAATTTTCTCAGAAACTTTGGAATATTGTCACGTTGCTGTCATTTTCTTTAATGAAATTGATTGTTTCTACTTGTTCTTTGATCCATTAATTCTTTAGTTATTCTATACTCCCAAAGCCCTTTATTAAGTGTAATTTATACTACAGTGTGGTCTGAAAGGGTGAAAAGGCATTTAATTCTTCTGTTCTTCTGCATGTGAGGTTTCTATGCCCTACTATCTAGTCAATTTTTGTGAACCGTATGTATAGATTCTTGAAGACTTTTATACCACATTTTATGTCAAATGCTCACTATAGCCTACTTTCATCCTAAGTCTGCTTCTTTATTTTCTCATTTTAATTGCTGAGATGTTTTAAATCTTAATGTATTAAAAAAGAAAAACAACTGTTTAGGTCTTCAAAGGTCCCCAAACAGAAAATTTTAGAAGAAAATCTTCTTGTTCTACCAATAATACCAAAACTTAGTGTCTGCTAGTAATCTTACTTAACTGGCAGAACTCCAGATTGCTTTGTTAATAGGCTGAAATCTCCCTCAGAATCAATTATAAGGTCATCAAAAATGATCAGAATTCTTGGAACACTAAGATTAAGATGAGGCTCCCCAAAATGAGAGGGACTATGCATTCCTATATACAGGCAATTAAATGAGAATTCTGGGTGATGCCTATAACAATTGCACTTTTATAATGGGGGCACTACAAGGGGCAGAGGGCTAGGCTCGCAATCAGATAGATTTAACTCCTCCAGCTCAAATCAGAATTCAGACACGTTATGTGATCTTCCTCATCTGTCAAGTGAGCTAGAGAAGAAAAAAGCAAATAATTCCAGTACTTTTGACAAGAAAAGCTCAAAAATCAGACACAACTGAAAAAACTTAACAACGAAACAAAATTAAATATCTCATTTCTTTTCCAGGAAAACACCAAAGGTCATTTGTTTTACCCTAAAATAGTTAGGGCTAGAAAAATTGAAAAGACTAGGTTATTCCAGAGAAATATTAATATCTCCTTAAGAGTTACTTTTCTAGAAAGAAATAAAAGCAAGAGGATCACAACTAGTCAACTGCACATAATATTAAAATCCCTAAGTCTAAACCTTATGAAAAAGGTTTGTAAGGGTAGCAGCTGTTTTGCAAAGGACTCAAATGAAGGCCCATCTATATTCACCACAATAATCTGACTACCCCTGGGCACCTTACAAAGAGACCTCCCTCTTGAGGTGTCAATTTCTATAAATGAGGCCTGCCTCAGGCAGTATCTATAATTCCTATCTCTCACTGGATAAATTAAATAAAAGGATATATACATCACTGATTAAGACCTACTATGTTCCAGGAACTGTGCTGAGTACTAGGGACACAACAATCCCTCTCCCTAAACAGCTTATCTTCTAAGGAAGGGTGAGAAAGGAGAGATACTGCCCAGGACTATTCTACACAACCTGCAGGAAGTGGCAACAACATGCACCCAGAAGGCCTGAGGGGGAGGGGGTAAAGGTCAGATTTCTAGTGAGGAGTGGGAGTAGAGGTGAAGGTGGAAGGAAGGTGTCCAAGAGTGAGGCTGTGGGGAGGAAACTTGCACAAGCGACAACCGAGAATAACTTACCCAGCAAAGCTGAGTATAATTCTGGCCAGTCCTGAGGCTGAGCTTTGCCGTCCTGAAGCTGTTCCTATTTGTGGTGTTCAGAACAACAACTTTTTTCTTGTTGCTGCTTCCAAGTCAAGACCACTGTGTATTCGAATGCCAGTGCTAGCCCCATCCAACACTGGGAGCTCTTCAGCAGCACTTCCAATCAACTGTCAAGTCCTTCTCCAGGACCCCTTCCTTTCCCATCGGAGGCAGCTGGCACCATAGTGGGCAGAGCGCTGGGCCTGGAGTCAGAAGTTCTGAATTCATATCCAGCCTCAGACAATCCCTTAACCCCTACTGACCTCCATTCCCTCATCAGTAAGATGGAGATAACAGCACCTCTATCTACCCCGCAAGGTTGTCTTGAGGATCAAATGAAATCATATTCATAAAAGAAACAGCTCAATGCTTGGCACATAGTAGACACCAGATATGTATATTCCCTTCCCTCCCCACTCCCTGATTTAAGTCACAATACACCTTCTGTACTTATTTGCCTGTGTTCAGGCATGCAATGATATATTGAATACTGAAAAAACATTGGAGATCCTCTAGCCAGGTAATTTACTAGCCCACCCTGGAAGAGAGCTTGCCCATCTAGAAGCTCTTTGTCGTCTTCTTGTCCAGTTATCTCAATCCTAATCCTATACCAAGATCCTAATTTTATCCATTAGGAGGGGCTAGGAGGATACATGATTTGCCTGAAGTCATTCAGGTAACAAGTAAAAGTAATCATTAAAAATAAATGGTAACAATGGTGCTGTCATTTCATGCTTCAGACCCCCTGAATCTTACTAGGCAAGTGGGTCCCTTGAAAAAAGGTTAAACTGGCTGAGCCAATTATCTCCCATCTGTGACCTGCTTCCAGCCCAATCTCCCAACTAGGATGCAAAGAACTCTGGGGCAAAGAACCACGAACCACCTTCCCTTCCCTTCCCCTACAGGCATCCCCCCCCCCTCCTCTGAGGGGAGAAGTGATGCTCCCCACCCTACTCAATGACCAATATTCCCCCTTCTTCCCTCCTCATACCCTTCACATCCCAGAATGAATTCCTAGGATTCCCATCAAAACCCCCCTCCTCACCCTCTACTACCTGATCCCACATTACTGTCCCCCTTAACCCTCCAACTACAAACTCAGTCTAACAGCTCCAGACCTTCTTCCCCTGCTTCCTCTCAAATCTCCCAGTATTTTAAATCTTTACCTCTCCCACTCCTTTCATCTCCTTGTTCTTAGAAAATCTGGCTTTCCCAGCTGACACAGCTTCCTTGGCCACACTCTACAAGATTGTCATTTTCCCTCCTCAGCTCATTGGCCAAAGCAGGGGAATTAGACTATTCCTTGTACCCCACTGCCACTTCACCATCTCCCCTTCCTCCTTCAACTCAAACAAACTCTCTTGAGATTCATTCATATGTACCAACCCAGGCAAAAGCATGGTAGAGCTAAATTCCAGACCAACCCCATTCCCAGTTCACCCCTTCCTTTGTCAATGAGTTCAATACCTGGATTATAATTTCTCTCCTCCCTATTTTCTGCCCTCATATTAGGGGACTTTTTCATACATATTGATTTTTTATGAAAAATACCTCATCTCAGTCACACACAAAACATGATCACAGCATTGATACTGCCAGTCACAAATGGACCACACTTCTATGTTCAAGAATTTTGAATTCCCCTAATCCAAGCATCGTTTTCAAGTCTTCTCTCTCTCCATGTGAATTCATTCATTCACATTCTCTTTCCCCCTTCTCCACCCCAGCCCACCCCCATTCTTCCTTACAAAACCCTACTCTTCATCATGGTAAGGATGCTTACCATGTGAGAAATGGTCTCTTTAAGAAAGGTAACTTTATTAATAGGATGCGGAACCTATCAGTAAAGAGGTCAACTGAATTCCCTGACTTATGCCAAAGACCCCAAGATAGAGAATTAACTCATTTTTATAAGATTAGAACCAAGGGTACAACAGAGAAGTCGACAAAAGAGGGAGAACATGAGGGACTCCATAGCTGAGACACTATAATCCTGTCACAACCCCCCATGCACACCCCCCCTTGCCTCCCTCCAGTGACTGAACTGCATTCTTGGTTGAAGTCCCCTGCAAGGTCAGAAAGAGTGGCCCAGACTTCTTGGGATAGCAAACCAGACACTCTGGAAGTATAGCTTAGTGGACAGAGACACTGGCCCAGACTCTCACGTTCACCCACAGGCCCCAAGGACAGCAGAATTACTTGAGGCAAGAATAGAATAGAATAGTGATTAATAAGAACTGGATTTCTAAACTTAACCCCCTACAAGCCAGCTTCGTTTCTGCACTAAGTTTAGAAGCAAAGAACCAAGACTTAGGTATAGGGTAAAATCAAATACAAAATTAACGTTTGTTTTTCTCAAATCCCTTGTCTCCTCAATTCTCTCCCAGATCATCTCTCCAGCCCACCCCCCCGTTTCCATCCATCCTGATGCCCCTTGATGAAACAGCCCAAATCTGAACTGTCCAGTCCTTTTCATCTCTAGTCCTTTCATCACTTTGCCAAGGCTCGGCCTTGTATCACTCCCACTCTTCATAACCCTCACTCCTACACGTGTGCAGTTCAATGACGAAGAAGAGAAATCACAGAAATGCTCTGATGGATCCACTTGCAAAGTGGTGTTCTGTAATCTCAATGGCGCCTTCACTGCTTCAAGGCAGTCCTACTATAGGCCTTACAAACTCTCTCTGCTCCCATTCTTCCTCCTTCCATTCACTGAGCAATTCCTTCCCATTTGGGGTGTGCTCTGCCCTGCAGTTAGGTGCTCAGGATGATACAAATAGGAAAAGACAGACTTCCATCACTCTGATCCTCTCACTTCCCTAGCTTAAAAAGGCTTCACTGGCTTCCAGTTAGTTGCCTACTCTGTAAAATAAAACCTACATATCCCCTTAGTAAAGCATTTAATTGTAATCTGGGACCAAAGGTACAAGAATACAAAACTCTAAGCCTCCTTTTCCTCATCAAAAACATAATAATATTTAGGAATATAGGGAATAGTGGACTTCCTGCCATCTAGGGGAGGGGAGGGGACTGGGGGTAAAATTTGTATTGGAAAGCTTTGTTAAGATCAATGTTGGGGAACTACCCATACATATGTTATGTAAATAAAAAGCTTAAAAAAAAAAAAGGAATATAGGGAATGTTTCTTGACCCAAGTCCCTGGGCAGCTCTATACAGATGACTACAGATCTAGATTAGAACTCCAGCCTCAAATCACGAGTTCTATTTTGGCCATTTCAAACAATGACCCGCAAACATCTTAAATTCAACACTTTTTCCTTCAAAGCACACCCTTCTTGCCAAGTTCCTTTCTCCCAGAGGCACTGACACCTTCCCCATCACCCAGATCCAGACCCTGGTGTCAAGCTCAACTCCTCCCTTTTACCACCACAGTCAGATGTCAAGGCCTATCATTACAGCTTATTTTAAGTCACCTTTTATCCGGTCACCAAAGCTCTTTTCCTAAAGTGATGGTCTCACCACATCAACCTCTTACACAATAAATTCCAGTAGTTCCCTATCAAACACAAATTCCTCTGTTTTAGCGAGTCAAATGGCATTTACTAAAAAAAAAAATCCTGCTATGTACCAGGTATTCTGCTAAGTAATGGGGATACAGAGAAAGGCAAAGTCAGTTCTTTCTCTCAAACTCAGTCTAATGGGGGAAATAATAAAGAACTACTTACAAAAAATATAAAGGAAAAATTGGGAGTAACAAGCGTCCTTTAAAATCCTCTGCAGTCTGACTCCCCCTAATCTCTCTAGCCTTATGCATGATCCCCCCCTTGCATGCTTTACAATCTAAATGAACTGATCTTGCTGTCCCATCTGAATTAACTTTCCAACTCTCTGCAAAGGCCTTGGATGCTCTTACTTCATCACTCATTTAGACCTCTTGGAATTCTTAGTCTTTCCCAATAATCCGCTGAAGTGCCATATTCTGTACCAGGCCTTTGTGACCATTCCCTTCCCCCCCTCCAAGTGCCTTCCCCTCCAAGATTAACTTGGATCTACTTTGTGCAGGTGTTTTGTTTTGACTTTTATGTGTTCATATAGTCTTCCTTGGACGAACTTGGTCTTTGGTTTTTATTTCCTTTCTCAGAAATTCAATTTCCTCATCTGTCAAACAAAGGGATAGACTAGATGGAGACCTAAGCTAAGATTGCCACCTTTTTTGGTACATGTGGTCCACAAAGGTAAGAATAGTTTACAGTTTTAAATGGGAGCTACTAAGAGTAGCTCTTAAAGGAAAAGCTGTAAAAGTCGCTCTATCTATCCATCCATCCATCCATCAGGAATTCAACAAATTTTTACTGAGTGAGAGATCAGGGAGAGAGTTGGTATTTATCCCAGGATTTCTTGATCTCTTTTTACGTCATGGGCCTCTTGGGCATATGACAAACTTACAGATGAATCCCTTTTGAGAAAGTTTTGAAAGGCAAGCACCATCCCCTTCCCAAAGGGAGCAGAATAGATGCTGCTGGACATACTCAATGAGGAAGAGAAGAGTTCAAATCCAGTCTCAGAAACTTAATTGTGCTACTTAAACCTGCCAAGGTAGTTCAGAATGAGCTAATATTTCTAAAGCACTTTGCAAAGTGCTATATAAATGCCATTATTGTTTACTGTCAAGAGTTCTGCTTTTAAAAGCAACAGTCACGAAATATTGAAAAGATGACAATACTACTGTACAACCTCAAAAAGAGTAAAAAAAAAACAAGCTTCCTGGAAAGACTTTCATGAACGGATGCTGAGTGAAGTAAGCAGAACCAAGAGAACATTGTTAACTGTGACAAGATTATGTGATGATCAACTCTGAAGAAGTGTCACCTATTCAGCTACAGGAAAAAAAATAATAATAATGAAGTGTCACCTATTCAGCTACAGAAAATAATAATAAGTGATGAAAAAATTTCCAATATTATAAAGAGGAATAGCTTCTAAAAAAGCGAAAATCTATGAGGGAAAGGTTGTTACCAAAAAGGTACCCAAGTCTGTTTTCACATCTATAAAATGGAAGTGGCTTCATGAGAACGGCCAAGTTCACACCAACAGTATCCCAAGATAACTGGAAGATTTTGGCATTTGATTGCCTATAATAGACCACTTTTCACTTTCACTAAACTGAATAAAAAATATAGTGTTTAAAAGAGCCTGTTAGTCAAATGCTATTTAAAAATAAGAACTCCTATATTACTTCAAAGTTAGTGTGAAACTTTAAGGTATTTCCTGCATACATTTAACAAATGCTATTAAAGATGCTGCTATAGAAGTAGCTTTGCTCAACAATCTGTGAAATACTGATGTGAAACAACTTAAAGATTCCCATGCATGCTTTCAGTCACACAATCAATAAGTATGGCCCCCAAGCTTTTGGGTTTTTTTTTTTTTTTTTTTTATATTTTTAATGCAATAAAATTTTATTTAAAACCAAATAACCATTCTTACCTTGAGGGCTGTGCATCCCCAAATAGGTGGTGACTTTAGTATAGGTTTCCATTTATGTCAACTCCTTGTAGTACAAATAACAAATAAGGAGGCTCTAAATGAGAGCAGAAATGTCCTAAGCGTCAATACAGGCTTTACCCTCCAGTTCACTGGTTACTCCACTCATATAATTCAAACAAGAAAAACTGACTTTATTTACCATCAAAGTCTCAAACTTCTGTTCCCATAATATACAAACTTGTCCTAATAGCATTAAGCTTTTCAGGTGCAAAGCTTCCTATGAAATCTGCAGGAATGAGCAAGGTAATGAGCTGAGTCCAGAATTAAGTAGAAGACTGGGCTGGAGCAAACTGGGATCTTGCAGAACTTATACTCCACGACTTTAATATTTTCCTGATGCTACTTTCAGTACTGGGAAAGCTCAAAATTGAGAATGAACCAGAACATTAAAAGGCTAGAAATAACCAGTCTATCTTTATATTTCTAATATTTAGCACAGTGCTTTGCACAAAGTAATTAAGCATTTGCCAATTATTAGATATGTGCATCAAAAATGTCAAAAGACACCTAATTAAAGACATACATACCCGATAGTAAAGGAGATGAAGATGAGGCTGTTCTGTAGCAAAAATGAGAGAAATAGCCTCACAATTACCCAAGTTATTTGAAACTCTTTAAAGATATCTAAAAAGATAATCTAAAGAGGATTTACACGAACAATTATCACACAGTATTATGAAGGTATGGAGAGGCAAGAATATGTGGTTTTTCTATTTGTGATTTCAGCATTTACACTGGGCTTTGAATGTAACAACTTGCTTCATTCACATAGCAATTCTGATGGGCTGGCCTGAATTCCAGAAAAGATATTTATTTTGTGATGGAAAACTTGCCCAAGGCAAATTCTTATGTGGTCAGAAGGGGCCTTACAAGGACATTCTCAAGGTCTCTCTGAAGAACTTTATTAATTGTTAGACATGGGAGATGCTGGCACAGGACCACCCACATTAAAGCAGGCACTATGCTCTGCTGAGAAGCAGAATCTCAGATGGTGCAAAGGAAACACGAGATGCGCAAAAGTACGAACATCTCCAATCCCAATGTTCAAAGGGACTATTTGTGCCTGAGCTGTGGTAAGGTCTTCTGAGCTTACACTGCACTGGTCAAGTCACAAAGGAATACAATGGACCCTGACTACAATACCATGATGAGTATGAAGAAAAAACAGGTGAGGTTTAAAAAGGAGGGGACACGGAACGCTCAGGAGGAGCCCGCATTAGGCAACATCTTGAAGACTTTCCTCATTTCTAGTCACTCACTGTCCAGGAGATGTTTCTACTTTCCGGACATCTTTTCTAAAATAGGCCCCCAGACTGAACACAAGCCCCTAGATAAGGAAGGCGTGCAGAAATTCTGCAGGGAGTGGTAGGTGGGAGGGGAGGGGCCAGTGACAGAGCACCTTCAGGAAGCAAGGCAGCACTTGTAGCCACCCCATTTCCTCCACTACAGTCAACTCAGCTTAAAGGCCTTCCTAATTTCCTTACTGAAACTTTACCACTACATTCCCTTTATACTATGTGTTCTCTGGTATCCTTTTCTATTGTTGAACTATCCTAAATCTTTCCCCATTCTCTTTCCATCTTCCAGGGTTCAATGAAGGAATCAAGGAATATCAGAACTAAGAGAAGGGGAAAGTCAACTTCAGCAGCTAAGACAAATGCTTACCTTTCTGAAGGGTAGTAATCTGGAAAATCAGATTGCCAAAGATTAAGGAGTGAGTAGGTAGTAAAGTAGAGGAAAGATTCTAAAAGATTGAAAAGATTCTAAAAAATTACCAGGAAATAGGAGGAAAGCTAAAAGGGTTTGTATTAAAGGTGTGGCAGACAGAAGAAATACATAAAGAGATTTTACACTATTCTTTCAAAGTGGTCTGGTCTGAATGACAAATATCTGAAGATCTCACAAGCTAACAAGTAACTGCTCTACCACCTCTGATTTTGTAAAAAATTTACTGTAAGGTATATATGATGTTAGGCTTTATATTTATCCCTAATAGATTTCATCGTAAGAGATGTGACCCAAAACTGTCAACTTCCTTCATATTCTTCACCAATGGATGAAGTACTCTTTTTCTCAAATCTTACCATCTAAAAATGTGGTCATTATACCATTTAAGCAGTTATCTAAAAAAATGACAAAAATATTCAACAGCAGAGTCAATTACAAATCTTTGGAAATACTTCAAGCCACAATCCAATACTCAATTCATTCTAAATACACTGAAATGTATCCTAACCTATTGAAAACATACAACTAAATGTATCTAAACCTCACCTCTAAGAGGTGAGGTAATTGCAAAGAGGCAACTAAATGTTTTGCAGAAAGTGAGTCTACCAAGAATGTCCAACATCTTTCCCCTTCCACTCTAGCTAAATCAGATTATTTGTTTTGTTTTGCAAGGCAACTGGGGTTACACAGCTAGTAAGTGTTAAGTGTCTGAATGGAGATTCGAACTCAGGTTCTCCTGACTCCAAGCCCAGTGCTCTTTCCACTTCATCATCTAGCTATCCCAGAGCATTTGCCTTTACCCAAAAAGAAACACAATTTGTGATTCCACTTCAAGGCTTTGGCTTAGACCTACAAGGCCCTAATTCCAATTCTACTATCTAATGTTGTGTGGTATGTGTGGGTGCATGTACTCTGATTTGAGCCTGAAACTATAACAAGTAGGTTTAACTATTCTACAGATAAGGAAAATGTGGCTCAGAGCCGGCCTGGCTGGTTATGGCTATCAGGAAGTCTTCACCACAGCACTCTGCCTCTCTTCGGACCCACAGACTAAAGCAATCCAAACTGAACTGGATTCTGCCTAGTTCTCAGTTTACAGAAACATACCGTTTAACTATCTGTTCTAATAGTTACTTTTTAAACTCGATGTTTCAGGCATGCTTTAAGAAACTGATAAATGACAGGAAATACCTGTTTGCTTTAGGAAAAGCATAATTCATAATACTTCAATTCTATTGTTGTGTAATACAACAAAAGGTCTTTCAACCCAGATCTATTCCTAGGACATGACATTAGTTTATTAGAATCATAGATATAAAATCTAGTGTCATCCTCTACTGATTATAATATTAATATTAAATAACTTTACAAACATAAAATTCAACAGAAATGATTCGTAATTTTAAGTGTTTTTACAAATTTAACATGCCCTCAATTGACCAGTACACAAATATATTGAAATAAGTTTATTAAATTAGTTAATCACTAACCAAAGCATGCTCTGAATTCTAAAGAATTAAAACAATGTTATTAAGTCATTTATTTATAGTCTGATTTTTAAAATCTAGTAACTTGGGAGGCACTTTCATTCTTCTACCAAAATCTGACCTGTAAAATCAGTAATGACTGGGGAACCTATACCCACCAACTATGTAACTATGCACTTGGCACTTAGAAATGTCTTTTACTGAAGCCTAAGTAAAAAATACAGATTTTATTTCTATCACACTGTAAATTAAAAATTATAAAGAACCACACCAAATTTACTTACTTCACACCAATTTAACCCTTCCTAGCCTCTCAAAGCTGGAGGAGTCTTCAGAGACTATCTGGCCCAACATATATAGAGATATCTATATATAAACATATATATAGATAGATAGATAGATATCTATATATCACCAATAGAATTTCCACTGCAATATACCTGATCAGCTGTCATCCAGTCTTTGTTTCAACTTTAATGAACAGAAACAAAGATCCCAACCCCAATGAAAAATGTGAACAAGACCAAACCTGTTTTCTGAAACACTACTGGGCACAAATAGAGCAGGATCACCAAAAAACAGCTTTTCACCTCACAATATTGAAATTTTATGAATATAGCTTTTCAATTTTCAGCTTCAAAGTCCTAAACTATCAGCCAGCCAATAAAGTTTCGCTAGCTTTGTCAAAGCCCTTTGACTTCAATTCTTAGCTTCAAGAAAACTCCCCAACAATCGTTTCTTTTCTGCTATAGTCACCTCAGCTAATATTTATTTATAGTTATCAAAACACATTTTCCTAAAACTTAACTGTGTATGGTAAAGTAGAGAAATAATGCAATGATAAAGAGAAATCAAAGAACCTGCTTTTAAACCCTCCTACAGTTCCTGGGCTTAAGTTAGCATTCATATGTAAAATAAAAAGGTTGGATCCCAAGGTTCCTTTAAAGTCTTTATTTAGCCTGTCATTTTCCATTTTTTAAGCAGGATTTCTGTCCAATTATTATTGGAGACTAGTCTCCATTTCAGAAACATTTCTTCTAGAAAAAAGCATTTCTCTCTATGCCAACAGAAGCACCCCTGGCAAAAGATAATGATACATGTTGGAGGGGATGTGGGAAAACTGGGTCACTAATGCAATGTTGTTTTGAAATCCAATCAACCTGGAGAGCAATTTGGAACTATGCCTAAAGGGTTATAAAACTTTGCACATAAATGAAGTGAGTAGAACCAGGAGATCACTGTACAAAACAATAGTAAGATTATAGGATGATCAGTTCTAATAGAAGTGACTCTCTTCAACAATGAGGTGATTCAGGCCAGTTCCAGTGGTCTTAGAATGGAGAGAGTCATCTGCACCCAGAGGGAGGACTGGGGACTGAGTGTGGATCACAACATAACATTCTCATTTTTTATTGTTGTTTGCTTGCATTTTGTTTTCTCTTTTTCCCCCTTTTTGATCTGACTCTTCTTGTGCATCATGATATTTGTGGAAACATATATAGAAGAATTACACGTGTTTAACATATTGGCTTACTTGCCATCTAAGGGAGAGAGGAGGAAGAAAGGAAAAAAAAAATTTTTTTTTTTTTTTGCAAAGGTGAATGCTTACAATTATCTATGCATGTTTTGAAAGTAAAAAAGCTTTAATCAGAAAAACAAAAACAAAAAAAGCACAACCTTTGATCCAACTGTGTCACTGAGTATACATTCCAACAAGAGGTTCCATATGTGCCAAAAATTTTGTAGCAGTTCTTTATGCAGTGGTAAAGATTTGGAAATTGAGTGGATGTCTACCAGGTGGGGAATGGCTAAAGGAGTTACAGTACATGAATTTAAGAAATGATGAGCAGGATGGTTTCAGAAAAGCCTGAAAACACTTACATGAACTGACACTGAGTGAAGTAAGCAGAACCAGAAGAACATTATACATAGTAACAGCAAGACTGTAATGATCAATTATGATAGACTTAGCTCCTCTCAGCAGTGTAGCGGAAGATAATGCCAAGAGATTTGGGAAGGAAAATGCCATCTGTAGCCAGAGAGAAAATTATGGAGACTGAATACGAATCAAAGCATAGTATTTTCATCTTTTTGTTTGTTTGCTTACTTTTCCCCTCTTTTGGTCTCATGTTTCTTGCACAACATGGCAAATATGGAAACATTTAAAATGATTGTATATGTATAATCTATATCAGATTGCTTATTGTCTTAGACAGAGGAAATAAGAGGAGGGGAGAAAAAATTTGGAACAAAAAAACTTACAAGAATGAATGCTGTGTGCAAGAATGTTTGTGGCAGCCCTTTTTGTAGTGGCTAGAAACTGGAAATTGAATAGATGCCCTTCAATTGGAGAATGGCTGAATAAATTATGGTATATGAATGTTATGGAATATTATTGTTCTGTAAGAAATGACCAGCAAGATGATTTCAGAGAGGCCTGGAGAGACTTACATGAACTGATGCTGAGTGAAATGAGCAGAACCAGGAGATCATTATACACGGCAACAACAGTACTGTATGACGATCAATTCTGATGGACATGGCTCTCTTCAACAATGAAATGTTTCAAACCACCTCCAATTGTTCACTGAAGAAAGCCATATACACCCAGAGAGAGGGATGCGAAATGTGGACCACAACATAACATTCTCATACTCCTTGATTGATGTTTGCTTACATTGTGTTTCCTTTATCTGATATATCGTTTGTGTAGATAAGATTTTTCTTGCACACCAATGATAAGTTTGGAAATATGTATACATATATTCGATTTGCCAATATTTTAACATAATTAACATGTAGTGGATATCCTGCCATCTAGGGGAGGGGTGGGGAGTTGGGGGGAAAAATTTGTAACGGAAAGCTATGTAAGGGTTATTGTTGAAGAATTACCCACACATATGTTATGCAAATAAAATAAAAATTTTAAAAAATAAATAAATAAATAAATAAAAAAAAAGAATGAATGCTGAAAACTATTTTAACATGTATTTTGAAAAATAACATTGAGGGAGAGAAAAAAGAAAGTATGCCTAGCACTAAATATGGTCAAATTTTTCTCCATTTTTGAAGAGCTTACAGAAAACCAGAATATACAACTGAATATTCTTAAAGATTAGAACTTAATATTCAATTTGAGAAGAAAATTCATATTCACTCTTTTTTTGGTTTTGCACCATTATTATTAAGTCAATTTCATTTGTGTCCCACTCTGTAATCCCGTTTGAGGTTTTCTTGGCCAAGATAGTGAAGTGGTTTGCCATTTCCTCCTTCAGCCCATTTTACAGATGAGGAAACTGAGACAAAAGGGTTAAGTGGCATGCCCAGGTTAATACAATTGACTGGATTTGAACTCCTGATTCCAAGCCCAGTGATTTATTCACTTCATTAAAGCTTAAAACTACTATTAATTTTTAAAGAATTTTCATTTTTCTTATTCTTCAGAATGAAAAAAAAAAAGTTTCACAGCTAAAAGAATTGCCAAATTATACAAGATCCAAGTACTTATAAGTTACAATACAAAGCCTATTCTAGCACAGTAAAAGTAACAAACATAAATTAAATATAATCTTTAATGCCTTTTTAACCAACCCAGGAGAAATTACAAAATGTCTTCCTATGAAGATTTTATTGTAACATGCCACAAAGCAAAACTGAATTACTCTAGTAATAAAAACTAAAAACAAACAAACAAAAACACCTTCCACATACAAGTATTGAACAATTTAGTATTACACCATTTCATTCGTGCTCCTTGAAGGTATGAAATTCAGGTCTTGATGCAGGTAGCATAAACATAAAAAATATAATTTATAGTTTGGTCTTTTAAAGATCTGACTTTTACTCTTTAGAGTTTTGGTTACCAGGGTAAAGGAACACTGAGCTATTTATGGAAAAACTGCCGCAGACAAGATAATCAGAATCTCCAAAGATGGAATCACATTGGAAAGCAAGTAATTATAAATGCTGAACTGTTTGAAGCTACAGTAATAAAATATTTCAATTTGTAAATTATAGTTATAGCTTATTTGCACATTTTAAAACTATAAACAAAAACCAGAAAATAGCTTCTTTATCAGGATAACATTTTAAATGAACATTTTCACCTACCAACTAAGAAGTGACTGAGTCAAAGTTATCCTAGAGAAATAGTATTCTTACCTGCCATCCCGGGGAAAGAAAAGAGCTGTAAAAGAAAGAAGGTGAAATGGGAACCAAAAATGGAGTGAGAGGATCATGGAAGGGGACACAAGAAAAACATCAGCTAGCTGGAAAGCCATTTGAAGGTCACAAATAAAAGTTCAACTAGACTTGTTTCCTAACAAATCAAAAAATTATTATTTCTAATTTGTTTATCAAGTTATTTGAAAACAAAATCTAGAAAACAAGAAACTGATGAAACAGAACTTCTATTTCATATGTCTCAGCAACTTAAAGTATTAACTCAGCACAAACTAACATGGTTCATTTTATCTCCTCAGTAAGAATTAAAGCTACTACTATGGTAAGGCACTTCTAGCAACTTTCCCCCACAATAACCTAACGTCTATAGATGTCGTCAGATGTAAGGGCACCCCATTTTACAAATATATAAGCCAAAGAAAATGTCATAATACAAAACTAAATAGTATCCTCTGAAACTTGAAAAACTTTTAAAATCTGGCAGTTTAATGAAGGTCTAATAGCAGTTTTGTTTCACTAGTCACCAGCAAAGCCATCAGGATGCACAGAGGCTAGAATCCTGGCTTGGGAATCAGGGAAGCCTTAGTTCAGGTCCTCTCAAGTGCTGGGTCTGAAGTCAGACTTAATCTCCACTTGCCTCAGTTTCTTCAATTGTAAAATGGGAAGAACACCGCCACTTACCTCATCTAGTGGAGTTGTGAAGATCCAAGGTAAAGCTGTGCAGCAGTTCAGTGCCAGGACTTATTCCCTCCCCCCGCCCCTTGTAGCCTCAATTTCCTCACAGGTGAAACAGCACCTGCCTCTCAGGGTTATTGTGGGGGCCAAATGAGAGAATGTATTAAAAGCATTCTGCAAATCTTCACATACTCAATGATTATCATCATGGTCCACAATACAGGTCAGACTCATTTTCCCCAAGAGTCCAAAGACCACATTTCTAATGGCATCTTCTCATGCTCCTGGCAGAGAAACTTGGCGCTGATTGGACCCTCCCTGCTGGCCGCCTCCGTTCCATCTGGGTTCTCCCCCAAAAGGCTGATTAGCGTTCCTAGATATGATGGTAAAAGCAATAAGGAGGACGATCTGCTAACCTGCCTTTCAGCAAGGTTTCTGACAATGAATGAGAACGAGGAGGAAAGAGGCTAATGA
>JAJPUD010002516.1:80955-102502 GCA_023553655.1 Myrmecobius fasciatus
CAAGGTTTCTGACAATGAATGAGAACGAGGAGGAAAGAGGCTAATGAAGGTAGAGTGGTGTCTGTAAGTGACTGAGATGTCCATGGGACCAAGGGCAAAGCCTCCGTCTCCACAGCCCTGGGGGCTCTCCAAGGCTCTCCAGACTCAAGTCCAGGTGCTGCTCTAGTTGGTGGAAGGAGAAGCTAGAGCCCACCTTGGGTGGGTCCAAACCAAGATGGTCTCCTGGTCAAAGTCCACCTACCAAACCCTAGCTCTACAACCATGGGCCACTATAAACTCTCTGGACCTCAGTTTCTTTGGCTGCCAATAGAGATTGTATTAGATAATCTCTCAAGGTCCTTCCAGCTGTAATCATGTGATGTTAAAGAGATCTTCATACAGGGTCAGGCCTTAGGTCTCACCTTAGTCAATGACTTTAGCAACACTAGAGGGTATGTTTATTCTATCTCACCCTAGTCAACACCTTAGGTTCCCACCTTGTCAACAATTTTAGCAACACTTTACAGAGGGTGTATTTATTATATATGTCAATGACAAAGCAGAAAAAGATCATTAATACAATGGATAATTGAATCATTCAAAATAATTTGCCAGCAATTACTGAAATGCTTTGATGATTTGCTCATGGTCAGAGTCAGTAACTAACAAAAGCAGAATTTAAACTGTTATACCATATAGTCTCTCAAAATGATCTTCTTAGATTACAAAAAGTCCCAAGCCAAAAAAGGGACATTTATTCCTGTTAATTTTAATACATTAATTTTTTCAATCACTGATCAAGCTGAAAATAGGAGAAACCTAACTTAACAAAAGTTTATGAAGTGTTTAAGTGTTCACAGGTTCAATACAGCAAAAATGTGTCAATGCACCTAAAAAAAACTAATGAAACTTCAGAAAAAGTTTCATCATCAATGGAACTAACAACCCTAGTATATTCTGTTAGTCTTAGGACGCTGCTACACTTGGCATAGCAGATCAGTTCTGGACACTACCTGTAAAAGGGGTGTGGGAAATCAGATTGTGTCCTAGAAGGATCACCAGCATAGGAAGGGGACTCTCAATCATTCCTCCTGAGAATTAGTTAAAAGAACCAACATCTTCAAATACCTGAAGGTTTATCATTGGGAGGAGTAGGGGGATAGGGGTAGGGGGAAGAGAAGCAAGACTAGTTCATGGGGGGCAGAGGGGAGCTAACTTTCCCAGTCACACAGCTAGTGTCAAGAGCCTGAGGCTACATTTAAATTAAGATCCTACCGACTCCAAAGCTGGTGCTCTCTCCATTATACCACTCAGCAGCTATTTGGGGGTGGAGGGAGTCCTAGGCAATCATGATGACAGTTTCTAACAATCATTATCTTGTCAACGGAAGTGGGCCTAAAATAGGGAAAATAACATCACTGTCCTGCTCAAAAAGCCTCCTACTATCTTGAATAAAATGCAAACTCTCTTACAGACTAATATTTTTACACTGTCCAAGAGCCAGTCCCAGCCTACCTTAGTCATCTTATTCTTCGTATTCTCCCCTCCAAACCCAGCCCAACCCTACAGGCCCCCGGAAAGTATTCTCTAGGCACATCTCTTGCCGAGATAATTTCTTATAACTTGAGAAATCATAAAAATAATGTTTACCAGATTTTTACACATTATATTTATGACCTAAATACACCTTCGAAAAGACAAGCCTCATGGAACAGTTCAATTAAGAAGCTTACAAATTTTACTCTTGTACAACTCATCTGGCAGAGCCACTGTTGCTTAGTAGCAAGGATAAAGAAAATCAATAGGCTCCAAGCTGGATCCCAAGCTTAGGCTTAATCAGGCCCAGGCCAACCCCTTCATTTTTAACACACGAGAAATCAAAGAACCTAAAGTGCCAAAGTGGGCTCCAAAAGCAGCCTCCAAACCCAGGCCGGTGACTAGTCCATGCTCTCCCCCACTTCTCTAAG
The DNA here is from genome assembly GCA_023553655.1 of Myrmecobius fasciatus. Classification (NCBI taxonomy): domain Eukaryota; kingdom Metazoa; phylum Chordata; class Mammalia; order Dasyuromorphia; family Myrmecobiidae; genus Myrmecobius; species Myrmecobius fasciatus. The sequence goes on from JAJPUD010002516.1 coordinate 82,902, forward strand.
CTCATCTAGCCCCATCTTACTTTGCTCCCCCTACCCTTCCTCCTCCTATTCGGCCCTGCCAGAGCACCCCCAATTCCTTTTCTGTCATTCTATCCAGGAGGCAGCAGAATACAGTGAAAAGTCAGAGCTGGTCTCAGAGCCAGGCTTCATGACAGCCACCAGCAAGGCTTTTCAGCTCTCGGCAGGGCTCCCAGACAACCTTCTAAAACTATTTAAGTGGCAGAGAAAGTAAGTAGGCATTTGCTCATCAGGAAGGTTTCCCTATGTCAATGAAAGCACAGACCTGGTCCCCAAAGCAACAAATCTTTGTTTCTTCCTAAAGAACGTGAGCTCCTTGAAGCCAGGGTCTGGTTCCCATCTGCTTCTTCCTCCCCAGCACACAGCCATCAAGCAATGCTCGATGAATGATTCACACTCATTCAACTGCTTGTACTCACAAAACCCTAGCTCCCCCCAGATACCCAGTGGAGGGGGGGAAGAGGAGCTACACTCCTCTTCCCTCTTTTCTCCAGCACTAATGCTCAACCATTTCTTTTCCTCTGAGGTTCCAGCAGTCTCTGGATCACCCCACTGAGATCTTGCTTCCCAGGGTCCAGCTTTTGATATTCATCCTTGACTACAACCTCCCATCTTTGCCCAGAATCCCCAGAAGACCTAAGAACTTACAGCATAAACATTCATTCTCCTGAACAGAGTGCTAGGAAGGCAAGGGGACAACAGAGAGCAGAAATGTAGGAGCAGTAGCCAGGGGAAGCAAGAATCCTGGGGCTAGGGGGAGCTTCGACATTTTCTGTCCCTGCTTGGACTTACCCCTCTAAAACCAGGCTCTGTCCTTCTCCCGACCTCCTCAACTTCCCTCCCTGTTCTTCCAAAGCATCCATCACCTTGTTTTGCTCTCCCCCCCCCCTTTTCTCCCTGTGAGTTCACAAGCTGTCCTCTCTGCCCGATCCCTTTCCATCTTCTCCTATTACCATTCAAGCTTTGCAAAGGACACAAGTAGAAAGGTTGGCTGGCCCTAAGTGCTTCAATATGCCTGGGTCCACTCTAAATACACAATCTAGGTTCCCTTGGTGTCAGCTGGGCCTTTGCTGCTGCAATACTTGTATTTTCCCTGAGTAACTCACATACTGCCTGTGGAACCTTAAGCTTTCTTCTAGCAGCCCAGCGTGCTCGGAGTCCCTCACTCTTCCCCCTTCATCCTTAGCTCAGGTCGATAATTCTGAGATGGGTCTTCTCTTGGCCCTGCTTGGCTTTGATCCGATCTCTGCAGGTCTCCAGGGCTTGCCTTTCTCTCTCTCCAAAAAAAAGCTTTTTCAGTACTTCACCTCTGAACTAGAGATTCTATTCATTCTCTATGCCTCCAATCTATCCCTTTACACAAATGCTAAAATAGTCTTTTCTAAAACAAACCAAAAAACTCAAGTCACTTTCCCACTGGACAAAATTCAGTGATATGGGAATCTTTGTGAAAAGCAATTTGGAATAGTACTCCAAAAGTCACTAATTATGTCCCTTGAACCAGTCATGCTGCTACTAGGCAAAAACCCCAGGAAAGTCAGGCAGAAAAGGGCACACACATAATTTATTTTTTTGTTACAGCACAGCAAAGAAGAAACTAGAGTCGATTTATATGACAGGTGAATGAATAACGCCAGAGAACAATTTAAAGGATTACTCAATGTCTTAAAACAATTTTGAAAGAATTTGTAACTGATAGATGCATTGACCAAGGAGGATTCCAACACTCAGGAGGAAGTCCACCTCCCACCTCTCAGCAGTGCAGTAATGGGTTAGAGGGACATGAGACACAAAGTGTCAAGCATGGTTAATGTTTTGAATTATTTTGCTCAACTTTATATAGACATATTTGCTGATGGGAAGGAGAAGGGAAAAAGCAATGGGTGGGAAGTGAGAGAGATGTAAAACAAAATTACAAGAGACAAAACATGTTAACAGTGTTCTTATTATCACTTTGAAAATCTTTACATAGAAAACTTCACCATTTTGTATATACTTCTCTTAGGTTTTCTGTATTGACATTTGTGCTAGTTGATGATTAAATGTATAATAAAAAAGAATCTCTTTTACACACACAGCCATTGGATTCTGCTTGTTTTAAAACGCCAGTTCCTACATTGGGCACATCAAGTCTTAAAATCCTTAACCACCTTTTAAGTCACCACTGCAGCAACCCCTCTTCTTCCATGAAAGCTTTGTAAAAACTGCTTATTTATCTTTCTCAAATAACTGGGAGTCCATTTACCGGACCTCACCTGCATCCTCAACAGATCCCCACCATGCAGCAAACTACTATTTAATAAAAGAGACTAGCACGCCCAGTAACACTTTATTCTGCCAATTCAAGCTGTTCCAAAGCTTGAAATGCACTAAGACTTGTGGGAAACTCTGCATATTAGACACTGCTGAAAGAAGGTAGGGAATCTGCTTCCTCCTCAGGCTGCTGAAGCCATGATAAAAATTAGTTTTCTTCTGATTCCTTAGTTATAAATGGTCTCTCAGTCCTAATTTTCTTCAAATTTGCCCTGCAGTGTACATATTATTCTCTCCAATAGAATAAATGTAAAATTCATTGATGCGGAGAGGAGGAGCATTGTCTTGTCCAAGTATGTTCAATAAATGCTTTTAATTCAGTTACTCCAGGGTAAATGCTCTAGTTTTAAAAAAGAATTTAAACCAGGAGACAGGCAGATCCAATAGCAGTCCATCTCACTAAGGACGAAATGGTTCCTAAGGCTATGATTCTTTCACTTAACAAATATTTACCAAGATCATCCTGTGTACAAAAAACCCTTGATGTCCATTTATCCACTTTCATTTCTAGCTTCTTCAGAGCCTTTAAATAGCACTTAGACTTGGAAAGCACTTTACAAATATCTCAATTGATCCTCACAAAAATTCTGAAAAAGGGATTGTTATTATCCTTAGTTTGCAGATGAAAAAAGGTAGATAAAGTGACTTGCCCAGGATCATACACAACTAGTAAATAATCTTAGGTAGGAAATGAACTCAGCTCTTCTCAACTCCAGACCCAGCACTCTAAATCAGCAGCATCGTTACGGGTAGGAACTCATCTCCAGCAGCATCACTGCCTCCCCACCCAAAAAAAGCACCACAGAAATGAGAATCAATATTTTGCACTAAAAATCCTTCTCTTTAAATGAATGGTTGACTCAAGCTATTCAGGTTACCTCCAATTCCTACTGGCCTTTTGACAGTCACCAGCCGAGGTGGAATTCGATTTCAGTCTCTCTTATCCAAGGAAGTTTCCCTTTGGGCGACAAAGCTGCTAAAGGTTTTAATATAAGCATACTAATTATATCAACAGCTGCAGTGGGGAAAAAAAGTGGAATGGAGAAACAGTAGCGGGGAAAAAAAAAAAAATCGATATACCCTTCTCAATATTCAATTATGAGTTTCTAAGTGTCCAAAGCAAATTATGAAGTGAAGAGGAAAAGCCAATTTGTTTTTTGTGGTTTTTTTGTCTTTCAATTCAGATATATATATTAAGCACCTTCAAGGTGCAAAATAGTAAGGGGAGAGGAGAAATTGGAGGGGGAGGAAGAGGACAGGATGCTCCAGGTTTTATTCCTGCAAAGAACAAGAACTAAAAAAGGTACCAAGGGGATCAAGAAACTACTATTGAAAGGTAGTGTCTGGTACGTGGCACACCTAAACTCTTGGCACGGTAGAATAACCTTAGGGAGCAATGCTACAAAATAGAATAGATGAGAATGTCTGAAGTAGAAATTCTTAGAAGATCAGCCTTGGGAAAAGAGAGGGCAGTAAGAGGATTTAGAGATAAAGAGAACAAAAGCCTAGACTCAAACCCTCCAGTGCCAATGCCTACATAGGTTTTCATTTAGAAAAGGACAGACAGCCCCAGCATGGGAGGAGACCTCAGACTAATCCTGGCTCTGACTTCATAATCAAAAATCTCTCGCTTCCTATTCCAGCTTCCCTCCTTAGCTCTCCCAATTCTCTGGGCCCAGATTCCTGAAAGTGGCAGTGACTTTGACAGCAGTGGATTCACAAGTCTCAACCACTCAGGAGCTCACAAATACTTGCTGAAAAGAGATGAATGCAAGTTAAATTTCAGGAGGAACAGCAAGAAATTAATGGACAGACTGAGGGAAAATGGTCATAGTGAGATTAATTTTTCCTTTTCTGTCCTATCCCTCTATGTTTAAATTGAGCTGAGGTTTCTAAAGAAATCCCTAAATACAATCATAAGTCCCAAGACTAGCTCTTCATGATTATAACATAAAGAAATAAATGTACTTATTGGTAAATTTGTATTGGGGGACAAGGGGAAGCTAGCATGTCTACCACCCTCATCTCCTCTGACCAAAGCAGCTCTACTGGATTGTTGATTTATTTTTCAGTATTGTCTAACTCTTTGTGATCCTATTTGGGGTTTTCTTGGCAAAGATAATTGGAGCTCATTTTACAGATGAGGAAACTTCGACAAACAAGGTTGGGTGACTTGCCCAGGGTCACAACCCATCCATTAAGATGAATCTTCTCGACTTCAGGCCTGGCACTGTCTACTTCACCAGCTAACTGCCCATAGGAGTGCTGATATTAAAGAAGACTGGCCGCTGAGCCTGGAAAAAGCATCTACAGGGAGGCAGAGGGAGCACAAGGATGCGCTCCCCCCCCCCCTTGCCTCTTCAGAATGCTGGGGTACCCTCCATGCTGAATACACCCCACAGCTGGAGTGAGGTGCCCACCCAAGTGAACCTACATCAGATCTCTCAGGGCACCAGTGCTTTGGGGGGTGGAGGGGTGGGGAGAGAAAGTGGAGGGTTTCCTGCCAGCTTGGGAAAGTGATTTTGTGGATTGGAGACAGCCAGAAGCTATCAGTCAGTGAAGGAGTAAGCCGGCAGCCCTCTGGGGAGGGCGCCCTCCAAAACACTTTACCCAGCTTGCCAGGAGACCTGGACCCTTAAAATAATGGAAACAGGAGGTAAAGCTGAAATGCCTTTTTAACAGGCCCACATAATGTCCTGTGTTTTAATCTTCAACTTCCAAGGAAAGTTTTACAGAAGGCAGGTGTGAATAACTGATCTGCATCAACATACACCTCTATTTCTTTTCTGTGGAGACAATGACTATGCTATATCTCCCAGCTTCTCAAACTGTAGTTCGTGACTCCATATAGGGTTTCCTAACTGGATATGAGTGTCACGAAATTATGATTTGTTATCAGTGTTTAATTTGTATGCCTGTTTTATGTATCTATATATTCTGGGTCACATAAAAATTTCTTGAGCGAAAAGGGGTGGCAAATGGAAAAAGTTTAAGAAATCCTGTTACCCCTAACACTATTGAGAATTTTTCTTCTGTGTTTTAAAGACCCTGGACATGGGCCACAGACCACCAACTAGAAAAACAGGCTCCCCCAGAACTGAACCCAGGTCCAATATGCACAGGCCAGGAGCAAAGGATCCCTCCACGAGAAAGGGAGAGAGCCCCAAACCTGCTAGTGCCCAGTGTCTATTGTTTGCACATTTATAAAGCCTAGATTTGTCACTAACTTGATTGTTCTACAACATGATTAGATCTTTATCACTTCACTTAGTAACTCCCCAAAGGAAAAGAATCTTTACATAACATTTTGGACCAGGTTACTTGTATCACGTTTCATTATTGTACATAAGTCAGAAAAATAAAAGATCTCAAAGTAATTTTGTTTATAACTGAATTAACTTCTGGACACACTGGAGGATTTGCTAATACAGCAAATATTTTGTTAAAAATCCCAAAGGAAAGCACCAGAAAGTGTTATTTCTGTTCTCTCTCAATACTAATTTAAACAGGGTGTGGGTGTAGGATGATTATACACTTGTTAAAGGCTTATTTATTGTTCCATTTGTTTGTACACAAAGTTAAAACTTTCTTTCCAGGCTTTACACAGACTGAGCACAAGAGAAGGAAGGCACCCCTTGTCTAGCTGTGCATTTTCACAATATACTGTCATTAATTTCATAAGTAAACTTCCTCATAATGCCAAAGTTTTAACAGGGTCTGTTTAAGAACACTTTGCCTTTAACTGTGGGAATTTACACCCTCACCCCAAATGGTCTTTCTTGAATAATGAACTAATAATTTTTGGCAAGACAGATGCATAAATCAAGAAGTCAATATAAGAATAAGCATAAGCAAAATGGGAATGGATGGGTTTCAGGTAGTGTTCAAGTGCATTCTTTAGAATTTTACTAAAGACATAAAATAAAATATAAAGAATTATAAAAGAAACCAATTATGCTGAAATGGTTATCAAAAATATTTTTAAAATAATAAATTCACAAACTTCAGTTTAATACCTGCTTTATAAAGAGTCCTATACATTTCACAGCTAAATCTTTTAGAGCAAGAATCAGCAGGACAGACTTTGTCCAAAAGTCATACAAGATTAAGTATATATAATATACTTTCATCCTATGGCCTCAAGAGAAAACATAAGAATGATAACTTCAATAAGTCAAGTCTTCTATCCCCTTTTCTTGATAGATTCTTTTTTTTTCCTTAATAAACCATCTGGGGGAATGTCTCATATTCTTTAGGACAATCCTTCATTATGAATAGTAGTGACTGTTTTAATATAATTACAAAGGCAAACAAGTCAGGGATTCATGTACTAGAAGACCAAAGGAGATCTGACCCCTCAAAGGGACCAATGCCCAAAAGGTAAAACTGGCTCCCTGTCATGGACTCTACATTTTCCTTCAGACTCAGGACCCAGCCAGCAGGCCAAAATGATTTTCTTTAAAGAGGTACTGGACTGGCAGATCAAGGCAGAGAATGGTCTAAAGAAGTTAGGCCATTCCCCTAGCTCAGGACTCTTGACCTCCTATCTGCTTTCTCCAGCCTATCTTCCACACAGTGGACCAAAAAGACCTTCCTCCAGCACAGCTTGGTCCCCCCCCTCCCACTCCAGGACCTAAGTACTCCAGGAGCTTCTACTACCACTGCCTCAAGGAAAAAACACAAACTCCCTCTGACCCTTTCTCCACTGGCTCAAACCTCCCCATCCAGCCCAATTACATCCTCTATCCATTTGAAGCCAAGCAGTTACTGCTCCTCCTCCAGGCAATTCTACCTCTTTGGCAGGTGACAGTCCAGGAAGACACAAGCTCCACTGCTTCTCCTCCCACAACTCTCAGATTCTTTCAAAGTTAAAGTCAAGGGTCGTCTCTTACAGAAAGCCTTATAAACATCTCCCAAATGTTGATTCCTAACTGATATTGACAGTTTGGTCATCAGTATTAACAGGTCAGTATTAGCCTAGAGTCGACTACAGAACTCTGTTCTGGGCCCTGGGGTCTCAATATTTTAGTCATTGATTTTGCCAATCACATGGCAAGTTTGTAAAATTCAAGGATGAAGCTGGAAGAGATAAATGAATGTCAAGTACCATGTCCAAAAAGATCAATAAATAAGCTGAAATAAAATGTAATAAAAATGTAAACACCTGTACTTTTAAATAAACAACAGTAATACTACATACAAACCCAATTACAAGATTGTAAGACAATGCCAAAATTAATAGTTTAATGGGGGAAAAATAAAAGTTTGGTGTTAGGAAACTACTTACTAGTCTGCAAGTCATTTAGCAGTGGTCAAGACTCAGTTTGTCCTCTGTAGCTCTGTCTCAATGATCTGTTCCTGTCATTGGTCACAGGTATAAGCACACATGGCTAGGTGACATCTTAAGAGATGGTTTCATTTGTCCCGAGAACTTCAAGTGAGGAAACTCCCTCTCCCAAAGCAGGAGGTCATCTTCTCTACACCTGTGCTCAGAGCATGGAGAACTAGGAATGATCTACTCAGCGAAAGTGACAGAGCCCAGTCATCCTGGCCTTGAGACCAGCTCTCTTAGCCCCTAGACTGTGCTGCCTTAAAATTTTAGGCTACATTAATATACTAAAATTTAACTGTTTAAATTAAATTAAAATGTTTATTAAATAGCTACTGTGTATAAGGCACAGATACCCTCCCAACTACAAAGATACAAGATACAAAAAGAAATAGGAGGCAGTCCCTGCCTTCAGTCTCTTATCTAACATGAAAGATAATGATAAGATGAATAGTTAAAAGGGAACACTTTTCTGATTAACAGAATGTGAAGACTTGACTATTTCCCCCTTTCCTTTAATTAACCCTAAATCCTCATAAAATGAAATTGTACTCATTTCCATAAAAGCTTCTCCAAGTATCCTAAGCCAGCTTCATCTTTCCCATTCTGCACTTCCATTTTCCATTAAGGACCCAGTTATTTCTTCCACACTTGTGGGAGTTAGGGGCACAATGAGGAAAATCTGTGTAAAAAGTTTTGGCGCTCCCTTCAAACAAGTCATCTGAATTCTTATGGTATTAAAAGATAAAATATGTTGATTTATGCAATGCTATACAGGTATTTTATGCAACTGAATTTTCTAAACTTTTTTGTGTCATGTGCTGACCTTCACGTGTCATCTTCAGCTTCCCAAAAACTCCTCCAAAATTCCCATTTAGGGGGCAGCTCGGTGACGCAGGGGATACAGCACCAGCCCTGAAGTCAGGAAGACCTGAGTTCAACTCTGGCCTCAAGACACTTAACACTTCCTAGCTGTGTGATCGTGGGCAAGTCACTTTAACCCCAATTGCCCCCAGCAAAATAAATAAATAAATAAAAACAAAAACAAAGCTCCCATTTAATTTCTTATATCAATCTAGGATATATCAAAAACAAGAAGGGGAAAGTCATGATGTAAAAGGGATAACTAAACAGGACCTTTCAGGTTACTCTCCTTTCCCCAATTAAAGTGTAAATAAAGTCCCTGGATATAGGGACTATTATTCAATTCTCTGTGTGTCCCAGGATATGGTAAATACAATACTAAGTACACAGCAAAATTCCATGAGTCTGGTCAACACAATCTCTCTTCCAAATGAGTCTCGAACTTTGGCTCACATTATGTCATAATACCACAGCACTATCTAGGGCTCTGATTTCCTAACTATCTCTTAAAGCCAAGCTCAAACACCATATCTTCCCCAAAGCTTTCTGATCCCACCAGCAAGGGAGCTCTCTCTCATTTGATCTCCTATAAAGAAAAGTACTTTATACTCACAGAAGCATAGAATTTGAGATTTGGAAGGGGCCTAGATCTCATCCAGCCTATACAAGACAGAATCCCCAAGGTACAGACCTAAGCCATAGTTGTTCAGCCTGTTAGGAGAGCCTAAGGGGATTAGCTCCTCCAACTTTGGGAGAGCTCACCCAGCCCCAAGTGACTCTTTTACAACTTCCACTTCTCTAGCCCAGCTCCACAAGCCACCTCTTCTTATACTTGAAAACAGCCACTGTCCCCATTCCCCGGTTTTCTCTTCCCTGAACTGAACATGACCAGTGCCTTCACCTCATGCCAAAAACTGGACTCAGTCCACTTACCATCCTGCAGCTAACCAACGGCCCCCTCAAATGCTGGAGCCAGGGAAGCAAACAAATGTATGGGAGAAGAAGGAGCAGGGCAGAGTACAGAGGGATGAGCGGTCCCTGTTCCCAGAAGTCTCTCATCTCTGGACGAAGCCCAAGTCTGCACTTGGCTTTTCTGGCTACCTCATTAAAGGCTGACTCATAATTAACTTGTAGTCCACTAACATTCTCAAATCCTCTTCAAGATAACTGCTGCCTATCCATGGCCTTCCATCTTCTCCTCCTGGAGCTGAGTTTTTTCTTCACCAGTGAGTGCCAGACTCCTCTCCTCAAGCTGACATTCTCAGAGCAGAAATGACATATAGAAAACCAGGTATATACAAGACCTATGTGATACTCCATGGAGGGAGGGAGAAAGGCCTCCTGCAGGAAGTAGGGTCTGAGTGGAGACTTGAAGAAGGCCAAGGAAGGGCTCAAGAATCCCAGAACTCCTTCAGGCTAATGTACCCTCCCCCTTTTAAAGATGAAGAAACTGAGGTCCAGAGGTAGTAAAGCTTTACCTTCAAGGTCCCCTGGGTTTTAAAAAAAAAAAAAAGTCAGAAAAGGTAGAATTCACACCCAGGCCCCTCTGAATCAAAATCTGATAATTCTCCAATAGGCCATAAAGATAGATCACCAAACAGTTTATAGTAATAACAACAATTATTGCATTTCAAGTAGCTTAGTAAGGAATTAGGCTGTCGATCCATTGGGGTCTCCAGGATCTTTTATTAAGGGGGCAGAATCCAGGGCCTAGTCCAAAGACTGGAGATCTTCTGGAAGCATGGGCCAGCAACTCTACTTTGCAAAGGGACATGAAATCGGTAACACAGACATACACAAAACCAAAATGATTTCTTCTCTTTCCACTGCAGAGAATTTTAAATAAGATTCTTACTTGACTTCCTTTCCTGCTTCTTCCCAGCATGTGTACGTCATCTGACACATAATAACAATATAAGAAAATCCTCAGCACCCAATGGCTTGATAATGAACTAGGAGCAAAGTTCAAAGTCAAGTTTATCACAGAACCTCTTCTGAGGTCATGCTAGGTAAAATCAGAAAATTACATTAGATTGATATCTTAAGGTGCCTTCCATGCTATTATATTTCTAATTTCTCTGAACTCAAGATTTTAAAATTAAATTCAGAATTCTAAAGGTCTCTCTCTCCCTCTTCAAACTCACCAGAATTAAGAGTATAAAGCAGATCTAATTTCAGTACCAAAAATGTAGTGCTGAGAATAATCTAAACCAAATTCTACGACTCACATTAGCAGCTTTTTAGAGAAACCAAACTTTCAGAATGCCCACATTTTTCCTGTCTGGTCCTTTTCCCAACATGTATACATAATGGTACATTTTAAGAAGAGTGACAGAATATAATGGAAAGTGGAAATGGCCAAGCAAGTCCAGTTATGGAAATACCAAAAAAAACCTACCATCCAATCCAATGCAACTGAATGAGCCTTCTTCATGAGAGTGTTTAAAAACATCAGAATCCAGCATACCTACAAAAATCCCCTTTTCTAGCCCCCAAAAGATTGTGAAAATCTGCCTAGACCCTAATCTGGGCAACAAAATTTTCAGTGATCGTTAAGTGAATCATTCAGACCCCGGCTTCTATATTCCTTTCTATGTGCCCAACTTTTTGCCACTAAAGTGACACTAGCACAATTTCTACCATGGTTAAGCAGGAAAACAAGGAAGAAATGATACTGAAATAAAGCCAACCAATTCTGCTTATTAGCAACCTGGTTTTTAAAAAGCAGAGTGGATGAGATGAACCTAACAAAGCAATATATGAAAATTTTCTAACAAACTCTGTTGCAAAATAATGCAGATCACAGGGTCACAGATTTGGCATTGGAAGAGGCCCCTCATTCTACAGAGAAGGAAACTGAAGAGTCAAGAGGTTAAGAGACTTGCCCATAATCACCCACATGAAACAGACAGGTGCAAATTCAGGTCCTTTGATGACAAGCCTACTCCCCTTTCCAGAGTTTATCATGTTGCCTTGTCATCAACATAGTAAGAGATTTCTGCAGTCTGTCTCAGCTGTGACACCATTTTACAGATCAGAAAAATGAAGGTGTGGCAAGTTAAGTGACAGGACAGAAGGTATCTAAAGTAAGATTTGAACCCAGATCTTTCAGACCTCATGTTCAGGTACTTTAAAAAAAAACAATAATCACAAAAATTTATCTTGACTTTCTTCTTGCTATTCATTTTAAAGATAAAACAGAAAAAAGTCAATTAATTAAGAACTTTTTTACAGGAACAGTTCCATGGCTCAGTGGAGAAAGCACCGGACCTGGAGTAAGGAGGATCTCAAATACAAAGTATTTCCTAGTTATGTGACCCTGGGCAAGTCACTTATGGGATGGAGGTGGGGAGAGGAAGAGAGAGAACACTTACACCTAAAGCCATTCAACAACCAATCAGCTGAATTTCTTTTAACACTTTCAAAAGCCAACTATTTTGAGCAAATTTAATACACTGTTTGACAAGAAGAAAAATCTGTGATTCTGTGGGCCATCTTGAGGCAAAACACACAAGACATATTATGCCTTTAACCTAGTTAGGTTCTGAAGGAGATTTGATCTGCAATCTAAGTTCACAAGATCCCGGGGTTCTATTATGCTTTCTTTTAAATTCATTTTTCATTAAACACACTACCTATTTATTACAACAAAAATCCATGTAAAAGACAAATAGCATTATATGTTGTTTTTAAAGCTAACATTAAAAAAAAAAAGTAGCTCACTTTCATCCAATGCCTTTAAATCCTACCCAAAACATGTAGAATAAGTGCTGAAGAGATGCAATGCAACTGATTATATTATAAACTTACAACTATCACTAAAAAATGACAAGATTTATCTAATAATTTATGTACCCTGAATAGATTGGAAATTTCAAGTGGCAAAAAAGAGAAAATATTAAAACTGTTAAAATCATGACAGGAAGGGAAAACTGCTAAGATTTTTTAAAAGGGGAATTCATTTTTAATATTTCCTCCAAAATTGATTAAAATTATAATTATAATTTCACAGGTAAAATTCCAAGAAAAGTTTCAAATTAACAAATGAAAACTTTTTATTTTTAAGAGGAAAGGAGATGGGTGGAGAAATCAAATTATTGGGTACTGGAACAAGTCACCACTCATTTTTAAACAATAAATCACAACACTACTATTCTTATAGCCTGATCTTTGGGAAAATGTCCAAACCCTTTTTGTCCAGTCCCTAATTTTGCCATTTCTGGCTTCAGTTCTCCTTTCTTTGTTGTAAACTTTTCCTGTAAGGGGTTTGTGTAATTCTTGGAATTAAACGCCAAACATTTATTAAACACTTAAGAATATGTTAAGTACTGTGCTAGGTACCCAGGGGAAGGTGAGTGAGAAGAAATTCTTCAGGTCAGAAATATACCTTCAGAAGCTATTTCACATAGAAGGGGGTGAGGGGAAGAAACACCTCAATTACAATGACAATCTGATAAGTGGTTCTACAGATGAGAAAAGCAATTTCCTCTCTGGGGAGACCTTGTCCACTCTGGAGCAGCTTTAATGTTGGAGTTCCCTGAGCCTCTGGTTGCCTCTTGCCAGCTTCACTGCTGCTGGTTCATTTCTCCAAAGCCTGTCTAATCCCTCCTCTCCCCTTCAGCTACCTCACATTATCAGGGGTTCCTGGGCCCTCTCTTCCCCAGACTTGAATGATGCTCAAGACTCCAAGTCCTCAACTCTCAGATGCCAACTTCTACATGTTCTCCAGTTTAGCCATTAAAACACACAATTATTAAATTCTCCCCACAACCAAGTGCGGGGTATTAAAAAGCCAAAAAAGAAACACCTCCTGCTTGGAGAGGCTTCCACAGGAGGTAAGAATGGAGGGGCACATGCAAGGAACATTCACACATTTCCTGAAGCACTCCCTAAAGCCTTTTCTCCTTCTTGCCTTCCTTGATCTCCTGAAAAGTTTGGACACCAGACCCTAAACCCTGCTCTCTGCTCTCTCCTGGTTCTCCTTCATCCCTGGCACCTCCCCGAGGCCACTGTCCCCCATCTCGTCTCCCCTGGGTTCAATTATCTTTATTCAATGATCTTCAGATCTACAAACCCAGTCCAACCTCTTCTCTTCAGCTGCCTCTGGAACACTTCCAAGGAGATGACTTAGTCACCTCAAACTCATCAGGTTCAAAACAGAACCCCGCCCACACCTACCCTCTTCCCAGCTCCCCCATGGCTCTCGAGGGCATCCTCCTTCCCCCAGGCTTCTTCTGCCTTCCTCAGCCGTCTGTATTCCCTCCTTTCCAACCAGCACCTTGGGACAGGCTCTCCATCACCTTTTAATTGCTGCCACGGTTTTCCTAAAGCAGAGCTCTGACCCTGCTCAGTAACACTCAGGGGCTCCCTATTACTTCTAGGATCATATGCAAAATCCTGTTGGGCATTCAAAACCCATCTGGACAGAGGCTTTCCAGGCTTCACCCTCCACAAGCCTGTCCTCCTGCCTCTGCAGAGGTGCTCCCTCCATGCTTGGAGGGCTGCTCCTTTCCTCTGACTCCAATCTCCTATGGAAGGTGGGGGTCTCTCCAGCTCTCCTCCATCCCCTTGCATTTACCTGGTCCAGTTATTTTTTCCTGCATGTTGCACCCCCCACACACACACACACCCACACCCACACACTATAATGGGGACTCCGAATGTGAATGCTTTTCTTTCCTAAGACACAGACTTTCTGACAGGGCCCGGCCCATGGTGGGCACACATGCTTGTTCCCTGACCCCCAGCAGGGCTAAAAACTAGAGCCAGAAATGCAACAAGGGGCAGTCCGGGACTTGCCACCCTGTGGCCTCAGTGCTAGGCACTTCCTAGCTGTGAAATCCTGGGCAGGTCCCTTACCCCCTAATGCCTCCCACCAAACAGAAGAAGCTCTCTGCCTCCAAGGAGTTTGTTACAATTTGGGAATTTACTACATCAAGGGAGTTGGAAGGAGGGAATAGAAAGGAAGGGCACATCACCACGAAGAAGCATGATTAGAAAATGGAGAGAATATACGAAATATATGCAGGGAAATGGGGCTGAGGGAAGAGAAATCAGGAAAGCCCTTAGGTAGATCACATGTGAGCTGAGGTTTGAAGGAACCTGTCATGAAGAGGATTCAGGAGAAAGCATTCCAGCCCCAAGAGACAGCCTGTACAACCTCTTATTTGAACACAGTGGGAACAGGGAGCCACTGGAGTTTATTAAACAGGGAATGAAATTTTAACTTGTTATTTCAAATGAACAGTAATTTGGTGATATGGACCAAAGGATTCTTCCTCCTGCATACAAATACACAATTATTGTGTATTGCTTTAAGGCAGTCAAAAAATATTATCATCTTTCCAAAAGAAACCAATATTCTGAAGAAAAATTTCTATGAGACTAAAGAAGCTCAATTAAGAGGTTGAGTATCTCCTCAGATTCAAAGAAAGCACGAATTGTACATGGCTTTAGTTTGAAAATATGTGAGAAATGAGATTACTGCGAAAATCTTAATTCACTAAGGCTATCAGAAAAATAAAGGCATGTTTTATTACTTTGTTTTGAAAATCTAGTTTCTTGTAAAAGTTTGCAAAATTACATGAATGTGAGCTATTATTTAGTATTAAGACAGTAGAAAAGATTTTCTACTCCAACCTCCTCATTGAATTCATGAGGAAGCTCCCCCAAGGTTACACAGCAAGTGGCAGAACCAAAAATAGACTGCCTTCTAACTTCTTCACATAAGCACTATCAATCCAATTTTAAACCTAACTAGTAGCTGATAGTCCCACATATCACTAACAAATCCATGACTCCCAAAAAGTAGAGTTAAGAAAAAATTAGAAGCCAATTTCAATATAAGAAAAAAGGTATATAAAATATGACCTTGATTAATATTGTTGATTTTGCTGGCAGATTGTTTTAACATGGGAGAAACTACCCAATCAAGACCTAAACCCCTTCAAAAAAACACCATCCCTTAAAACAGTTAAGTCAAAAAGTTTGATATTCTGCTTTATTTTCAAAAGAAAATGTTGATTCAAGATGAGGCAAAATCCTTAGGCATAGAAATAGCTCTGCAGACACATTAAGGACATCAAGTTAAGGGGGGAAAAAAACTCAGCATCCATTTGAAAAAAAGGAAAAAGGGAAAATATATTTTTTAGATTAACATAAAGTATCAGAACAAGACAATATGATAGAGCTTTCTAAATATTCATTTGTTCTCAGTTCTCGAAATCTAAAGGTTTAGCCATTAACATGTTATATATGCTTTATGACATAACATGATATATACACATAAGCATATAATATTTAGCTCAAATTCAAATGAAATCAATCATTTATTTTAGACAGGTGTGTCCTATCTATAATAGCCCCATTAATTTCATTATCACTCCATCTTCCAACAATCCACAGATATATAGTGCCTTCCTTACAAGATCAAACCTCTGCCCTAATAACTTCCTACTACTTGCCAAATATAGTCCAAATTCCTTACCCTGGCTCCTGAAAGACTACACAAATGAACACCGCAATGAACAGCCCTCTTCCAGTCCTAACTCAGAGGCATTTTCTGGGCAAGCCTTCCCTTCCCTACCTTTCACTAAGACTCATTTCAAATGCCTCTTCTCCCATGAAAGCTTCCCTGAAGGCAAAGCCCACTTCAAAGTGTCAGCACTCTCAAGTTTACCCTGGTGCCAATAATATAGATGCCAGTTGGCTTCCCTGAAATAAAAACCCATTTCGTGATCAGGACTCCACCTAACTCTGGCCAATCACATCATTAATGCATGCCCCACTGATACAACTTGATAGGAAAAGATCCATGGCAGGTTCAACACCAACCTCTGATGATTCCTGGGAATATCATGCAAGTAAATAGCCTCTGTAAAAAGGTCGATTAATGCCCTTTTTCTATAAAGACAGAACCTAGGAGGAGTTGAAAATGATTCAGGATAGACACAAAAGGTTTGCCAATTTCTTGCACTTCATTAAAAATAATTAGATTTCAAATGAGAAATTTTATCAATGTATGGCAAATGAGCCACAAAATTGACTAATACAAACTACTTTCTAGATACTATTAAATGTCAAGTATCAAATTATAACTTCTGATAACACAAATAATACTTTTTTACTTTCCAGAGACAAAAGAAAACTTTGAGCTTTGAAACATTTACTTTTTGAGAATTCATGATTAAGATGAAAAGTTAGTTTCCAAAACAAATAGAAAGTTAGCAAATATTTAAATCTTTCTTTAATGACCTAAGGATAAAGGGGGGGGGGGGAGAGGAAACCTTTTCCTGGAACATGTATGAAATGCAGTCCATCTTCAAAAGTACAGATTTCACACTTTATTGTTTAAGCTAAAACCTTCAAGATGAGAACAATGTATCATGAAGAAAACCAGGCAGCAAAATGCTGAGCTCCCAAGTCTTAAAGGGCAAAAAAGTTAAGAATCAAGTCAAGGCCTCCCCTTTGCAAGCCTGTAGTTTGGTAGGAGCCAATCACCTTAACATAAAGATCCCTATGATTTGTCTCAAAGGAACCAGGTAGGTGGGAGTTTGACAGGAAAGCAGCCCAAAGCAGGACTGTCTTCACAAGTGGGAGTCAAGAGTTTCCTTCACACTTGTGCTGCTGCCCTCAAAAACAAGCCCCAGCCAGAGAGCCTCTCTGGTTCTGAAAAAACCAAAACTTTACTAGCCACCTTCTACAAGAAAATATTTCCAGAATCAAAATTTAACAGACTCCAGCTTAGTTTACATGCAACTTCTTTTCATTACTAAAAAATTTTCTTACCTTCTGCTACATCATCATCAACTGCCCCTTTCACCTGAGAAAAACACCACTGAATATCATTTCCTCCTCCAGCTCCTAAAAGGAAAAACAATACCCATTAGCATCATGTCCCAGTTTTATTCACTCACCCCCCCCCCTCCAGTGTCAAAGATTAGCACAGCAACATTAGGTAAGATTGCCCACTCAGAAAATTTATGCCTCCCACTCTCCAACTTGGAGAAAGTTCTGATACAATATCATTAGGAAATGTTTATACTACTGTGATCAGGTCCAGATTGAAGATGAAGAAAAAAAAGTTGTAACTACTCAACTCCACTTACTAAGAAAAAGTTGTT
The DNA here is from genome assembly GCA_023553655.1 of Myrmecobius fasciatus. Classification (NCBI taxonomy): domain Eukaryota; kingdom Metazoa; phylum Chordata; class Mammalia; order Dasyuromorphia; family Myrmecobiidae; genus Myrmecobius; species Myrmecobius fasciatus. The sequence continues at coordinate 100,548 of JAJPUD010002516.1, forward strand.
GAGAATAAGTTAGTTAGCCCAGTTCTTGAACTATTCTGTGACTTTGGGCCCTTGAGAAAATGCATTACTTTAAAAAAAAAAAAAACCACACACACACAACATAAGCGCTGTCTTCCAAGTTTTTGTGGTTGTTTTCTAATGTTGGAGTTTAGTTTGATGTTTTTTTTAAAAAGCACTGGCTGATCACTAACATAGCACTTCTGTTCAAAACTTTTCTTCTCATCTTTGTCCCCTCTCCAAAAACAATGCTGACTACATATAGTTGAGAGATCAGAAACCAGCACCAGAAGTAAAGCCATTTTTTAAAAGTAGCTTTTCTTTTAAATCTGAGCAAAAACTATCATGTTATAGTTAGTGAACTAAAACTACCATGAAATACTGCACGAAGGGACAACTTCAGGAACATCACTGGCTTCGAGAAGGATGGTGATTCATTTGAACCTTGCTACCAACACTCCCCTCCCCCCCAAAAAAAACACCACCCATTTTTCTACATTTCACTGCCAGCCAATCACTCATTCATTACAGACAGGAAAAGTAATTGAAGTGAATGCTGCTAAGAAGGCTGTCAAAAGGAAGTTTCTTTCTTCCTTCACCCCACCTCTCAGAATCCAAAGGGCCAAGCAACAGATGTAATTTACCATCTTGTGCAACAGTTTTAATTTTGCTAGATTAACAAGGCTAAAAAGCAACGTGCTTTTAGCAAAATCTCAAATTCAATCCAAAACATTAAAAAAAAAAAATAGAAAATACAAGCTGAAGTGCAAAAATCCATCTGGATTTCAAGATGAAGAATTAGTTCAGTCTGTGATATTTCCATCTTTCACACTGCTATAGATGGAAGCACAGTGAAGAAAATTTTTGAAGACAGAGCAACAAAATTAAATGCTCTATTCCGGATTCTCTTAAGCGATAGAAATCTTTCAGGCCCAGGAAATTTACTGGGGGGGAGATGCAGTTTCCTTTTTTTCTCTCTGAACTTCTTTAACAAAAAATTTTCCCCCTACTTGGGTCTTCTCATTTTCCCGAGCAGGTTGGAACAGACTGGAACCAACCCCCGGTGCTTTCCGAACCTCCGGAATTGGATGCCCTCCCTGCCCCCGGCCCCGGCGCTCGGAGACGCTCCCTTCGACCTTGCAAAGATAAAAGTTTCCCATCACTTTCACCCCCGCTGCCGGCCCGGGGGGGGGGGGGGTGGCCTCGGCTTCTCCCCTTTCCCACCATGGCTCGGGAGCCCACTTGGCAGCGGCCAGCCCGGGCCCCGGGGCCTCCACTAGCGGCCCCCACCACCACCAAGCGGGGCCTCCTCCCTGCTCGCGGCAGGAGGCCGGGCTCCCTCCCCGCTTCGGGTCCGCAGCTGCTCTGCACGCACGCCGTCGGGCACTTAGTAAGCGCCGACTGTGTGCCGGACAAGGGGCTGGCGGAGGGGGCTGCGGGACCCTCGGCTCGGGAGGGGCATGCATGACCACGACGTGCCGACGGGCCACCTAGGCACGCGCCCGGGGTCGCTTTCTGCGCCTGTTTCTTCCTCTGCAAAATGAAAGGTCTGGGGTGGGTACGGGCTCCCGGGAGACGCAGCCCGGCCTCAGTTTCCTCCTCTGAAAATGACCCACGACCGCTGGGGCGCTGAAGGGGAGAGGAGGGGAGGGGTGTGTTAGGCCCAGAAACCGCGACCGGCAGCCCCCCACGTCCATTCGTGCCTCCAGGCCGGGCCCCCGCGTGTCCCGCTCCCACTCGCCCTTCTCTTCCTCCCGGACATGCGGCGGGCGCGGACAGGGCTAGGGAGGAGGGGCGCACACCCCAGGGGGTCCCCCTCCCTCGTCCCCTTCCCCCTCCTCTCCGGCCGGGCGGGGGTGGGGGAGGGGCGGGGACCGGCGCAGCCCTGGGGTCCCCCGCGGGCGGGCCCGGGCCCGAGAGGCGGCGACGCAGGTCGAGCCCTTCAGGTCCCCGCCCCT
>JAJPUD010002516.1:107502-130897 GCA_023553655.1 Myrmecobius fasciatus
TGCCGAACGGCCTAGAATCCGGCAAGAGGTCCGTAGCGACCGGGCGGGTACGCCGTGGTTACGGCCGTGGTGGCCGGATTAACCTGGTTCCGAGAGTCAAGTGCCCTGCCGGGGCTCACGAAGGCAGGGTCTCGGCCGAACCGAAGCCCTGGCCTTCCCGCTTTCGGGGCCACCGCCCCCTCCTGGGCTGAAATTCACTGCTGACGCACCCCTCCGGGCCTCGGTCTGTCTGGGGCAGAAAGAGGGGCGCGGGATGCGCCGCTTCTCCGGGCCTCCAAGCCCCAGACCTAGCCGATGCCTGGTCCTGCTTCGGCTCTGCGCGGGCCCTGATATCCGCCTGCCTCCTCCGTCTCCGCCAGCCCCAAGTCCAGGGGCCGGGGGAGCCCCTATTGGCAGTACCTCGGGTTGGGGGATGGGGGTTTCAGAGTCACTAGGGAAAGCCCCCTCCCCTGCCTATCCCAAGTGTCCGCTGTGTGACCCTGAGCAAGGCACTTTACCTTTGCTTTAGTTACCTCAAATGTAAAATGTGAGGATCAAATGGCGCAATATTTGTAAAACTCTTGAATAATTTCCTGGCATATAGTAGATGCTGAACTAGTGGTGGTGGTGGTAGCAGTATTGGTAGTAGCAATGGGAACAATAGGAATAGCGGGGGGGGGGGGGGGTAATGGTGGTAGAAGGGATGGGAGCATTAGGAATAATAGGGGCAGTAGTAATGGTGGTAATGATAATAGTAGTAGTAGTAGCTAGTAATAGTAGTTTGTTATCCTTCCTTCTCAAAGACCAAAATGACAGCACTACATTAGAGTCGAGTTACAATGAATCAGAACGTGGCTGACCAGATTACTACGAGCTCAGAGCCCCAGGTCCAACACAAACAGTCCACATGAACGTTTGAGGGGTTTTCTCTAACTTTGCTCATCTCGCATTTTTTCTGAGCTAATTCAATTCTGCTTTGCTCCTAGAGCACAGAACTTTCTCCAATGAGGGCACGCCATGGCAGTCAGTCCTATGCCAGTGTCTCCCATATCGTGAAATCTATTCTAAGGTTAAGAGAGATCTTGAGAGGGTCCTTGTATCGTTTGTAGTAGAGGGAGTAGGAGTAATAAGTGTTGAGGTCACAAAGACAAAATCAAAACAATTTCCACTTTACATTCTACTGGGCATATGTTCATTAAATTAAAATTATTCCTTAATTTTGACTGCTGTCCTTCCTGCTGGCATCCGGGCCACTGGTATCTTAAAAGAATCTAATTCTGCTATTGTAGAAGGAGAGATTGGATTTAGAGCCAGAGAAACTGCTTCAGTATCCCTTCTTAGGGGAAAACCTTACCTCATGCTCCCTAAAATCCTCCAAGTGAACAAGTACAGAATTTCCTGTTTATATGTCATTCAGCTTCAGCAGAATTTTGCTAGGCTGTCCCCAGTAATGTGCTATTCACCTTTTATTTTTTTTTGTTTTGTTTTGTTTAGGGCAATCAGGATTAAGTGACTTGCCCAGATTTACACATCTAATAAGTGTCTCAGGTCTCATTTAGAGTCCTCCTGACTCCAGGGCCATGTTGTTGCCCCAAAATTCACCTTTTTAAAACAAAATCAAAACAGGACATGTGTGGCAGTCACCTAGGAAGTGGGGATTAGGCTTTAGCCTAGAAGAGGGAGGAAATAATAAGAATTGGACAGACCGCTAATCAGAGACTGATTAGGTCAGGGGCTGAGAAAAGAGCTGCTTCCAAGGTTGGTTACCCATGAAGATTGTACAAGAGCCCACGGTGGCTGGAAATGCCAAGCACAGTTGCCCAGGAAGAGAGAAGAAATGGAACAGAGAAGAGAGGGGGAATAGACAGAGAGACAGAGGGAGGGAAAAGGGGAGAAAACAGGGTGATAGGGGGAGAATTGGAATAAACATAGGGAAGCAGGCAAAGAAGTGGGCTAAGAACCAGGCTAACAGAGCATTTGGGTGAATTTCCCCATGCTTTCATGTGGAACAGCATTAGAGCATTAGAAGAATCAGACCTTCAGAAGGCATTCCTGGCCCAGCAGATAAGGAACTGGGCATCTGGGCCGGAAATCAGGAAGCTTGAGCCGTCTGCCCATGGGTGTGGCAAGGGGTGTTTGCAGAGCTGGTATTCGGCTTGGCACTTCTGCTTGGGACCATCCCACTACAAAACAAGTCTAGGAGAAGTTACACAATCCCCTCCCTCACCTGAGCTCCCTTCTACACCTCTCTCTCCCATCTCTGTTGCTGGCCTTCTCTCATCACCTTGTTCTTCATTCTACACCTCACTCAGCTTTTTTTTTTTTAAACTTGAATCTGAACAGCTAAGAATCACACCTTAAGCCAGGTTATTTTTCCCCTACTTCTACATTAACATTCCTCACCCTAAAAACAACTCCCAAAAGCCTAAGTTGGCAAAAATCAGCACAGAAAAGAAAAAAAAATAAAGCCTCTGCCCCCATACATACACACAATTATTGTGTTTCTGTGCTTCCCAGGATCTCTTCCTATCCTTTTTATTTTTTTCCAGCTAATTTCAGTCTTTGGGTCTTTATTTCAAATCCAGCCTCTACTCATAATAGATCATAACCTAATTTTAGAGACAGGATAATCCTATCCTTAATTTTTTTTTTGAGGCAATTGGGGTTAAGTGACTTGCCCAAGGTCACACAGGTAGGACTTGTTAAGTGTCTGAGGCCAAATTTGAACTCGGGTCTTCCTGACTTCAAGGCTGGTGCTCTATCCATTACACTACCTAGCTGCCCCATTTTTTTTTTTTTAATGATTAATGTTTTCCAATGACATAATGGTCATCATCTCATTCCGTCCTAACAGTTGAAAGACAGAACAGCTAGTCTCCCCATTGTATAGATGAATTGTATTCTTATACTACATTCTGTCACTACCAGTCCTTCAACTATATTCAGTGATTCCCTGTCACACTGTCCCTGGGCTAAACAAAATATAGGTCTTTCTTGATTACACCCACCCCATCACCACCAATTGCTAGTATCCCTTCCCTACAAGAAAATGTTTTTAATTCCAATTCCAGATTGTCATCTCTTTTCTAAAACTTTTCCTATCCCATCCCCAGCTTCTAATGCCCCTCTTCTCTCCCCCTCTCCCCCCCCAAAAAATCCCATGTTACTTCATATTTGCTTCAAATAATCTCTTTACTGGTACACACATTGATCCTGGAGAGAACATAAGCTTCTTGAGGGTAAGCACTTTTTCCCCCATTGTGTAAAATAGGGTTCTACCCTCAAAACAATAAACAACTACAGAAAACACAGACATTTCACCTGAATGTTCAAAATGTAAACTAGTTGTGAACAACTACTTAATAAATTTGAGAAGTTTGTGATGTTTCAGCCATTAGAGGAAAGGCATATGAGACCACCCAGAAAGCATCTTGTGATCTCTTGAGAAGACTGAGTCCAATTAAGCCATGAACCAGGGTGGAAGAATTCTAGTTTGGGGAATTCTAGCCAGGTCCCTGAGAGGGAATAGTTTGCGTTTCAACAGAGATACAGCCATCTCAATGAGATGGGAGAAGTTGGACAAGTAGGAGACAAGTCAGCTAGCCAGAAGCAATCTTCATCCAAAGAAAAGAGAATTTCAAGAAGTATTCTCCTTCTCCTTGAGACAAATGCTCTATTTCTAAGATATAAAACACTAAGATATAAAATCACTTGCCGTGATCTTGTATTTGTAGAAGATCCCCCAGGCTTTGGGAAGTGGATATTTTTGTTCTTATGTGAGTAAATACTTTTGCTAAAAGCAAATTAGGTAAGGCAGTGGATACAGCACTGAACTTAGAATCAGGAAGACATCTTCACAAATTCAAATCCAATTTCAGATATTTATGTGGCCCCAAGCAAATCATTTAACCCTGTTTGCCTCAGTTTCCTCATCTATAAAATGAGCTGGAGAAGGAAATGGTGAATCACTCCATTATCTTTATCAGGAAAAGCCTAAATTGGCATCATGAAGAGTCATACAAGGCTGAAATGAATGAACATCATAAGCCAATTAACCCACTCCATAGGGTTACTCCTAGGATCTTAACCCTAAGAATAATAGCCAGCCATCATCCAAAGACCCATCTTATCAGTACAAGTGGGAATTGGGGGAAATGCGACCAAAGATGGTGCTACATTTGTTTTTTTTCGTCTTAACATGGTACCTGCAATGAAAGAAATGCTGGAAATACTCAAGTTCATATTTAAAGACTTCCACAAAAGTCTGGTTTTAATCAACCTTTCCAGTTTTATTTCATATAATTCCTCAAACACACTTCATTCTAGTTATATTAATCTTAAAGCATTGGCTATGTATTACTTTTCATCTCTGACCTTTATATTAAGTGGTCCCTATATCTGCCATTCCCTCTCTTCTCACCTCAATTAGCTTCCCTCAAAGCCCAGATTAGCAGCCATCCCTTACCTCTTACCCAAAGCTTTTCCCAATCCTAGGATCCCCATTAATTAGAAAGGTAGCACTCTTTTCTTCAAATAAATTGTATATTGCTCTGTGTTTACTTACATAAATTATCTGAGAATCAGTCTACCAAGGTATAGTTAAAAATTATAAAGATACAATTATAAAACTCTACTCAATTAATGATTGGAATAATTGGAGGAATATTCTTGATCATGACAGTATAATAAAAATGTTATTACCTAAACACCATACCAAACTACTAAGGAGATACTTTTATAGAGATAGACAAAATAATTATAAAATCTGTCCTGAGAAACAAAAGGCCTAGATAAATTTACAAGTGGATTCTGCCAAAAATTTAAAGAACAATTCTAATATTATATGAACTATTTGGGAAAATAGGCAAAGAAGAATCCCTACCAAATTCCTTTTGTGACATAGAAGCTAACACCTAAACCAAGAAGAGCCAAAACAGAGAAAGAAAATTATAGACCATTTCCCTAATAAATATTGAGAAACAAAAGGCCTAGAATTGGAAGGGAAACAACAGCTCAAAGAGGGGGATAGTAGAAATAGAAAAAGAATAGTACTTCCAAATTCAAGATGATAATATATCACCAAAACTCTTTAGCACTGGTTTAAAAAAAAATAGAAAACTAGGTCATTAGAGAAAGAGACAAGAGAGAAAGAGAGAAAATGAAAATCATTCACATCTTTAGCTGAAAAATAGTTTTAACCAAACAAGGGATCAAGTATTCACAAAAAATAAAGTAGATAATTCTGATTGCAACAAAATTTAAAGCTTTTGCAAAATCAAAATCAATGCAATGAATAAGATGGGAAGTTTTCATTATAATTTACTTGCTTGTGTGCAGATTATGTCCACCTAGTAAAATGCAAATTCTGTGAGTTCAGGGACTGGTCATAAACTACTTCCTAGGATTATATTATGCACTTAGAAGTCACTTAGTAAATTATGTTCTTTCCATGCTATTCCTTTGTTTCTTTTTACTATGGGGTCTCACAGCACTGAAGATAGTCTTATCCTAAAACTCATTCTGAAACGGCAACCCTTCTGCTAAATAAATCAGCAATTTCAGAATGGCATCAGAGTTCTAAAGGAATGCTCCTACATAGCTGCACATTATAGCTGTGGTTTCAGAGTATCTTGATGTGGAGAAAAAGTACTAAAGAACTGACCCCTCTTCTCATTACCATACTCTTACCTCTAATAAAATGCTTCTCTTCCCCTTAATTTATTTTGAAAAGAACTTTTTGTAAAATAAAAGTTTATTCTTGGAAGCAGCACCAATGCACTAAACTACCCTGAAGTTGTAGATTAGAATCAGTGTCTTCTAAGACTAGCTTCAGTCCACCCTGGGGCCTCTCCTACTGCCTCATAAAAGAAATACACAAATAAGGATTTTTAATTACATGTACAGAGCATATACTTCGCTGGGGCTATAAAGAAGAAAAATAGTAGTCTCTGACCTTGAGTTTATAATCATATATTTATACATACAAATATTTATACATACACATTTATATATATATATACACACACACACACACATGGTAGACTGGGATAAGGGCAAAGGACACATTTAGACAAAATACTCCAGGAAAATTTGAGAAGTGATCACATTCAGGCGGGGGGGGGGGGGGGCGAGGGGAAAGTGGGAATCAAGGAAGTTTTCATGGAGAAGGCAATTCTTCAGGTGAGCTTTTAGGGAATCTCTAAAGGTTTTAGACTACGTCAAGGTATGATGTGCATTAGGATAATTATTTTTGTGACAGGTAGAATGCCAGGGCTGGAAGTCAGGAAGACTTCTCTTTGAGTTCAAATCCAACCTCAGACATCTGGTAAGAGGGGGAGGACAGACTCTATATGACAGGGAGGGAGAATGTGCCTCAGACTTGGGGGACCTGTTTTGTTCTTACTATACCACCTTGGTAAATAATCTTATAGTAAAAGCTAGTTAACCCAACTGACAACTGATTTTTATCATTCAATCATTTCAGGCATGGCTGACTCTTCACAACCCCATTTTGGGTTTTCTTGGCAAAGACGCTGGAGGGATTTGCCATTTCCTTCTCCAGCTCTTGAAGTCTGTGCGAGTTTACGTTCATCATTTCCATGACACTCTATCCATCTCATTCTCTGCTGTCTCTTTTGCCTTTTGCTTTCAGTCTTCCCTAACATCAGGGTCTTTTCCAACAAGTCTCAGCTTCTCATTATGGAGCCAAAGTATTTAAGCTTCATTTTTAGTGTTCGACCTTCCAATGAGTAGCCTGAATTGATTTTTACTAAGTATTGACTGATTTGATCTCCTTGTAATCCTGGGGATTCTCAAAAGTCTTCTCCAACATCACAAGTCAAACGCCTTGATTCTGGGATGCTCAGATTTCCTTAAGGTCCAACTCTCACGGCCATACATTGCTACTGGAAAAACCATAGCTTTGACTCATTTTACAGATAAGGAAACTGAGGCAAAGAAAGTTAACTGACTTGCCCAGGGTTACACAGCTAATAAGTGTTTGAAGTTAGATTTGAATTCAGATCTTCCTGACTCAAGAACAATGTACCCTGTAGTTGCCCACTGACAACTGATTATCTTTGGAAAAAGAAGAGTTGTAAACTCTAGCATTCGAAAAGACCTTCCCAACTCCAGAGAGTTAATCCCAGTGGCCCTGCCCTGGAGACCCCACCTACCAATATAAATAGCTAATGAGGTGTGTCTGTATGTGTATGAATATATATGTATATGTATACATATACACATACATGTATGTATACATGTTATATGTGTGATCCTAAATGAGTCACTTAATCTTTCTGGACCAGTTTCTTTGTTTCCAAAGTTAAAAGAGTATAACAAAATCTTTGGTCCTACAGAGCTAGGAATTGTAGGAACTGATACTTGAGGTTTTCTGGCAATTGTTCAAGACTATGTCCAGACTAGGGTTCCCTGATATGATCATTTATATATTATTAACTTGGCCAGCTAGATGGCTTAGTAGGTTAAGGGCCAGGCCAAAAGTCAGGAACATTTATCTTCCCAAATTCAAATCTGGCTTCAGACATTTACTAGCTGTGTGACCTTGGGCAAGTCACTTTACCCTATTTGCCTCAGTTTCCTCATCTATAAAATAAGCTGGAGAAAGAAATGGAAAATCACTAATATCCTTGCTGGGAAAAAAAAAAAAAAACAACCCAAATGAGGTCATGAAGAATGAATACACCTGAAAAACAACTGAATAATACTAATTATTACTTTACAGTTTAGTGGCATTTTATAAGTTGCAAAAGACTTTCTTCCTATTATACAAACATTTCCATTTTACAAATGATGGAATTAAATCTGAAAGTTGATGCGATTTCCCCTGAAGAAGCAATGGTCCCAGTTTTTCCTATGTTTTAAATACAGCCTTCTTTCCCCTAGATTTAATTGCCTAGCCTTGGCTAAGGAGCAAAAAGGAATGCTCCTTACACAGATAAACTCCTGAGTCCCTGCTGCCACACCCAGAGGAAAGTTCCCTTTAGTGAAATCCTTCCTGGCAATGGGACGTCTCTGAGGTCTCTGGATTCTAAAGAGGCAAATCCAAGACTGCACATTTAGTGGTTCACCTCTTCTCCCAACACACACACACACACACACACACACCCCTTTGCTTCGGGCTTAGCACAGATCTATGTGAGTCTAGAAGAAGAAAGACCAGAAAGGTGAGCCTGAACTAGAATTAGCAGAGATGGAAATGATTAAGATAATGGCAAGATTGAGACATACTGGACTTTTCTCCAGAATGAATTAGTTGTATGCTTCGATTCAACTCAATAGGTATTTATTTAAACATTAGGACTGAAACAACACTAGAAACAAAAGCCGTGTGCTCTTTAAGCTGAAAAATGTTGTTGCTGTTGTTTGTTCTCCAGCAAATGCAGAGGCAAAGGAGGTAGGAGATGATGGTCCTCTGAAGAACAGAGGGTGTGTGTGTGTGTGTTTGTATGTGTTTGCATATATACACACACTATTTCACAATCATCCAAGCTTTTGCATCCAAAGCCATTCTTTTAATTTTCCCCAAAAAACACTTTCCACAGAAGGATTTTTAGCCTAGGGTCTATAAACTTGTTGTTTAATCTTTTGAGAACTATATTTCAATATATCTTTGTAATCTTATGTATTTTGTTTCACGAATTTTTCTAAGAAGGCTTCAGGAGACTGCCAAACACAACACACAAAAAGAATTCTTATCATAGAAGATCCACCCAGGATCCTGGAGTATTTTGGAGCTTTTCCTCCAACTTTCTTTATATTATATAAATACCATTGTAGTACACCTCCTTTCTCTGATCATACATTTCCTAGATAACATCTCCTATTCATAGAGCATTGGAAATACACATAATATACTGGAATGAATCAGGGTTCTCATTGATAAAAATGTAATACGTCCTCCATTGTTGCTTATTGCATTGATACTTGTCCATCCTATATCACTTCTGTCCCTCCCTGGGCCCCCAGATCTGCCCTGAGGTTCACCTAAAATGTTGGGGAAACCACTTTGGACATTAATGCTTTAGTATCCTGAAGGTATCGATGTTCAAGGTTAAATGATGAACCAAGGTGCCATGGAAGAGTGGTTCCATTTACTGCTTATTGAATAATAATAATATATCTGTAAAGATGAGTGTGTATGTGTGTGTGTGTGTGTGTGTGTGTGTGTGTGTGTGGCTTAGGCAACTATAAAGACCTATGGAAATGTTAGCCATTATTATGTCTTTAACTCTTACACAACTCCTATTTTCAGAGATTGCCTTCTTTGGTAGATTACACACTGCTTTTAAGTAGAATATATTAATGCTCCTTCACCTTACAGGTTAAATTAAATAGTTTTCTTTCAAGTATATAAATTATCTGATGTTACCTTTAATTCTCTAATTAAAAGTTCAACAGGGTTTCCCCGACTTTGTAATTTTTGTGAGAAGCCTTACCAGATAGGTTGTTGTCGCCTGCTTTCCTCAAGATCCTAATCTTCATGGATGGCCTACTGGCATCTCAAAATCAAACTTTTAACCTCTCTTCCTTCTCTCTAACTTTCCTAATGATGTCAAGGATATTATTTCAGTTATCAAGGTTCAAGCAATACTCAATTTGACTGACCATTCCATATCCAAACACTTGCATTTATACTGTATTCTTATTTACTTATTTACCTGTGAATATATTATATCCTCCAGGAGAATATAAACTCTTTGAGGGCAGGAACTAATTCATATTTGTGCTTATATTCCCAGCACAGTGCTGAGCACATAAAAGGTACTTTACCAAAAGCTTGTGGATACATTCTGGATAATCAAAGATCTAAACTTGGAAGGAATCTTAGAAGCTCTCTAATTCAATCCTCTCATTTTAGAGATGAGGAAATTGAGGCTCTGGGTCAAGTAATAAATGCCAGGGATAGCATTTGAACTGAAGTCTCCTGAATTGGGAATCAGCATATTTTCCACTGTATAAAGAATCAACATTAGGCAAGCTGTCCTCCCTGAGATAATACTGCCTCCTGAGGTTGCTGACTATCTGCCAAGACCAAGCTGCCCAACAGACTGATCAACAGTTAAGACTAACCTGTACCCCGGTCAATGGATGCCCACAAATTTCAAGGCTAGTCAGACACCCATACCCCAGCCAATCAGTGCCCCATAACTTTCAAGGACAGATCTTACTGCTAAGCAGTTAACTTTCTCTATATAAAGAGAACTAAAAGCTTTGAAGCTAATTCCCAAGAAACAAATCATATGTGATTGGTTCAGGGACAGGAAGACTTCAAGGAACGTTAAAGGCAGTTGTGGTTCAGTCTTCTTCCTGATCATTTTCATAACTTGAAGGTTTATTGGAACTCCATATCATCTTAGGATGATGGCACCTGGGTAGATCACATTCTTTAATAAGCCCCACTCAGATACAGAAATTATGGATTGGACTTTTTTCACCATTTGCTTGCAGGGTGGCTATTATTATCACATAGCAATCTGGAGGGTCATTGCTTTTAAATGTTGGAAATTGATCAGAAAAGACTAATCATTTTCCCAGTCTCTGATTATCTCCCTGACCCCAGGACTGGATCGCTAGTTCTTTTGACATTGAATGACTAGGAATGGACTGTGGTGGTCTAGATTGAATAAATGTGCCTTCAAAAGAGCTAGAGGATATTACTTCCATTTTTTCAGAAGACAGAAATAGGCTCAGAAAAGTAAAGGGATTTGCTCACACTCATGTGACTGACAAAAGGACAGAGTGTGACTTCCACACAAGAAGTCTCAGAAGAAGTCCAGTAATCCACCCCCATACAGCACTGACTTCTACACACAAGGGAAGCTGATCCAACTGACAAGAATTTAGTATGTGCAAGACACCATACTGAGAACACAAAGATTGAAGGAAGATGGAGAAAGGAAGGGAGGAAGGAGAGAGGGAAGAAGGGAGGGAGGATAAAAAAAAAGAAGGGAGGGAAGGGGAGTAAAGAAGGGAGGTCATGTTTCTGCCTTCAGGGAGCTTACATTCTCTTTGAAGAAAACAAATACATATATTATTAAAATAATATGCACACACAAAGTAAATACAAAGTCATTGGGGGGGGAAGGGTACTAGAAAATGGTCGAAAGAGGAGATAAAGTACCTGAATTGAGCCTTGACATTAGTCAAGGATTCCATTACATTGAGGTAAAGGAGTATATTTTCAAATGTGGGGTCAGACTATGCAAAGACTTTGGAGTATGAGATGTCATTTATGGGGTATAAGAAATAGGCCAAAATGATTGAATTATTGAAGGAGTGAATGGAAGTAATGAAGAATAAGTCTGGAATGGTAACTGGAGCCAGATTGTAAAGGGCTCTAAGAACTAAAGGTCAGAGGGGAATTTGCATCAAATATTTCTGATAAGGGTTGGATATCCAAGCTATTAAGAGAACTAATAAATATATAAGGTGAAAAACCACTCCTATAGATAAGTAGCTAGAAGATGTGAGTAAACAAAGGAAGAAATGCAAGTTATTAACAGCTGTGAAAGATGGCTCCATCATTAAAAATGAAATTAGAATAAAAAACAAAACCCTGAAGTTTTATCTATATCCAACAAATTGGCAAAGATGACAAAAGAAGTGAATAATGTGTTTTGGAGATGTTGTAGAAAGGTACAATAACATATCATTAGTAGAACTGTGACTTGGTCCAACCATCCTGGAAAAGCAACTTGAAATTCTGCCAATAAAGTGTTCACACCCTTTACTCAAAGATCCCACTGATAAATATACACCTCAGTGAGGTCAATGATAAAAATACCCATGGCATCATGTTTATAGGAACAATTTTTGTAGTAGTAAAAGAACTGGAAACAAAGTAGATGCCTGTTCATTAGGGAATGTTTTGTATAGTCATATAGTCTAACTGTGACCCCTTTTGGGGTTTTCTTGGCAAAAATTACTACAGGGGTTTACCATTTCCTTTTCCAGTTTACTTTATAAATGAGAAAACTGAGGTAAATAGGATTAAGTGATTTGTCCAGGGTTACACAGGTAGTAACTTTGAGACTGGATTTGAACTCAGATCCTGCTAACCTCAGAACTGGTGCTCCACCCACCTAGGTGCCCCTTATCAGAAAAAGCTAATCTAATCGTCGTGTTGGGATATAAAGGAATTTTTTTTTAAATAATGAATATGAAGAATACAGAGAAAGATATGAAGCCCTACAAACTGATAGAAAACCAAATAAGCATTAAAAAAATGTAAATAAAAAGAACAACAACACAATGGAGCCAGAATGCCATGAAAGCATCATGGAAAAAACTTAGTTTCAAAGAAAAGACATGAAATCAATTTTTTCTCTCTCTCTTTTTTTTTTTTTTTTTTTTTTTTTTTTGCAGAGGTAGGGAATTTAAAGTGTAGAATTGAGCATATCAGACTTGGTAGATCGTTGCTCAGTTTTGCTGAATTGTTTCTTCCTCACATTTTTGTTTATTAAAAGAAATTTTGAAAAGAGGAGGAAAATGTCGGGAAATCAAGGTGATGTAAAAAGAAAGGTGATATATCAAAACATTTTTTAAAAAAAACAATTCCTTCCCTCCTTTCCAGGGGCCAAACAAGGAATTTATAGGTAATCAAAGAGCCAAGAAGAGTTCTGGGCGTTTCTTGGGTAGAGGAGAGAGTCAGATCTTTGAGAAGATCAGTTGGATTAAGGAAGGGATGCACCGTAACACCACTGGAGATGTGGTGATCTTTGCCCTCCCTCATACACATGATCACAGCATGGCCACATGGAATGAATATTCTTTGATTCGCAGTGGTGGCTGTCATCTCATGCTATTAGAAACTCTGCAGCCCACTCTCAGGGTCAGCTCAAAGGCTTTCATCAGAGTTGTCCAACTTACTCTTTCCCAACAGCCCACCCAGGTGGTCTATTGGCTGTCTCTGTTACTAGCAGTCTGACCAATGAATGTTGTGCCAGCAGGTCACCTGTAGCACTTCCTGAAGTGCTTTTCTGGGTTCTCTTTACTTAATTGCCCTCTCCTTAGCCTGATATCCAAATACTAAAGCTAGAATTCTTCAAGAGTTTGCCATACCAGCCCCAACCACTGGCAAAGCTCCGTGTTATGTATTGGGAAGAGACAGACTTTAGCTAAAACACAATGTCTACCCTCTATCACTTTACCATCTAATAGAGGGATAAGAGTTAGAATTTAGAACTGGCAGGAGGGAATTTAAGGGTCATTTAACATTTCTTTGACATAGGAAAGAACTAAAACTCAGAGAAGTTATTCAAGAAGTAAATGGCAGATCTAGGATTTAAACCCAGACTCTCTCACTTCAATTCAGGGTCCTCTCATTATGGTCAGAATTGGGCTTTGCCCCAAGGTACCAAATTGGAAACAATGGGTTGGTGGGGTAGGGAGGCTGGTCTCAAAGCTCCAGTGAACAAAACTGAGAGTAATAGATTTAAAGCATCAGAGTCAGTAAACATTTACTTAGTGCTTATTCTGTGCCAACCCTGTCCTCAAGGACCTCATAATTTAATCGAAGAATAAAGCCATCTAAAGTGAAGTGAGGGAAACTGAAAGAGTGGATGCTAGGTACAAGGACATGAGGAAGTCTTATACCTGGATGAGAAATGATGAGGTGAATAACCTGGGCATTCTGGTAAAGTGGTGGAGGAGCTCTCCAAGGTCCATCCCCTCCCCTCTTCAATCAGAGAGGGTGGGGGTGGATAGCCCAAGGACAAGGGGTGTGAGGTTCAGAGCTGATTTAATCTTGCCAGATGATGAGTTTCTGGAAGTCATAAAGTCCAGGAGAGCAGCCAAGTGAGAAATGAATGTGCAGAGAGAACTGGTCTCATTAGAAAGAGTTTCCTAACAAGGTTGGGCAGAAGAGGAAAAGAAAGGGGAAACACTAGCCCTGCCCCCAGCCCTAATCCCAGGTCTACAAACTGAAGCTAGAGGAGTTTGTGCTTGGCATATTGGTGGGGGACGATGATTCACACATGGGTTGGTCTAAATAACCTTGTGATTCAGAGAATATTGGATTCTACAGCTCAGTAATAATAATAGTTAACATTTACATGGCATTTAAGTATGCTTTTGCTTGATCCTCATAATAGTCCTGTGAGGGAAGTACTGTTATTATCCTCATTTTACAGATAAGGAAACTGAGGCTGAGAGAGCAACAAATGCAACAAATGATTGAGAGGGCAAATGACAGCTAGAAAAGTATCTGAGAAAAGATTTAAACTCAGATCTTCTATATTCCAGAGCCAGCATTTTATCTACTGCCTGTTTAGTTTATGGGCAGGATCTGAATGGCTATAATGCTGTTTTGTCATTTAATTGTCAGCTAGTGACCCAGACAAATCACTTAATCCTGTTTGCCTCAGTCTCCTCATCTGTAAAATGAACTGGGAAAGGAAATAACAAAGCAGTACAGTGCCTCTGCCAAGAATCCCCCCACCCTGGGGTCACAAATAGTCTGACAATTGAAATGACTGCACAACAAATGATTCAGAAGTGGCAGTGTACCTTTAAAAAGTTAAAGTCTTAATGTAGCCACTTTGACACATGCCTTCTCTCTCCTGGATGGGAGTCACTGTGGTGCTAAATTTTCAGTCAAAGGATCTGGGTTCAAATAATGGCTCCACCACCTACTACCTTTAAGTATACAACTCAATTTCCACCAAGATATTTCCAAGAGCCTCAGTTTAGAGCATTTGAGCAACAGAAGGGTGGAGAGAGCTCTGGACCTGGAGTCATAAAGAACCTTCCTTGCTATGTGACCTTAGACAGACTTTACCTCTTCTACCTGTTTCCTCATATGTAAAATGGGAATAATAATACTTCCAAAGATTATTGTGCATGTAATGCCACAGAAACGCCAGCAATTATTATTAGATGCAAGTCCCTTTTGTGTCAAAAGCTGGGATTCCAACCCAAGCTCTCTAATTCTAAACCCAGGGTCCTTAGCACCCCTGCCATGCTGTTCTGCTCAACCCCAGATGGTGAAACAGGGGCCAATGGCCTGAAGTTGCTGGAGGGGCGGTCTCAATCCAAGGAACTTCTGCCAAGCCTCCTCTTCACCATCAGTCAGCTAGTTATCTAGGCTCACTGCCCAATTTTACTGCCTCCAAATCCAGCCCCGAGGAGTTGGCCACCTGTAGTTTTAAAACAAAAAAATTTCTTGCTGCCTCAGCACCTGGAAGACAACCAGATTAGAGCCCCAAGTTCAGGATCAGGAGATCTGGGTGCAAAACCTGGATCTAACATTTAAGTACTTTGTGTGACCTTGGGTTAGCTAACCACCCTAATCAGTAAAATGAGGCATTGATCCAATTCTGATGGACATGGCTCTCTTCAACAATGAAATGTCTCAAACCAGTTCCAATTGTTCAGTGAAGAAAGCCATATACACCCAGAGAGAGGGATGTGAAATATGGACCACAACATAACATTTTCATACTCTCTATTGATGTTTGCTTGCATTGTTTCCTTTCTCAGATATTTTTTGTTCATGTAGATATGATTATTCTTGCACAGCAAGATAAGTATGGAAATATGTATACATTTATTCAACTTGTCAAGTATTTTAATATAATTAACATGTAGTGGACTTCCTGCCATCTAGGGGAGAGAAGGGAACTGAGGGGTAAATTTGTAACGGAAAGCTTTGTAAGGATCAATGTTGAGGAACTACCCATACATATGTTATACAAATAAAAAGCTTTAATAAAAAAAAATGAGGCATTGATCTAGAAAGCCTAGTCTAGGTCCATTCTAACTCCAAAGTCCATGGCAGCAAGAAGCAAGGTAACTGATTGAACAGTACCAAGGCTGGGCCTGGTATCAGGAAGTCCAGAATTCAAATCAAGTTTAAAATACTTATTAGTACTTATAAGTACTTATCTACTTACTAGTAACCTATTTACCTATACTTACTAGTATTATTAACTTACTAGTACTTACTAGCTGAGTGATCCTGGGTACTTAACCTCTGTTTGCCTGAAGTTCCCAACTACCGAGATAATAGCAGCACCTATTTCCCAGGGTTAGTATGCAGATCAAATGAGATAATAATTTCAAAACAGTCTCTAGTACAATGTCTGGCACCTAGTAGGTGCTACATAAATGCTTATTCTCTCCTATTCTCCTATGAGGTGTGTGTGTGTGTTTATGTGTATAACAATTCTTTGTGATAAGCTTATGAAAGTAAACTGACAAATATTCTCAATTCCTTATAGCTATTTTATAATTATTATTATTTGCTGTTGTTGTTCAGGGGCAGACCAGAAAGAACACAGCTGTGCTCTGGATGTGGAAAGGCTAATCTTTCTTTGAGTCATGGACCCCTTTGGTAGTCTGGCAAAACCTAGAAATCCTTTCTCAGAATAATGATTTTAAAGGTATAAAATAAAATATGTGGTTATAAAGGAAACATTCTATTAAAATAAATAATATTTCAATAATAAAGGACCTTCCCTTGCTAAGTGACTTTGGATATATTTTACCTCTCCAGCCTCAGTTTCCTCAAATATAAAATGGGAATAATAATAATACTTTTAAGGATTAGTGTGAGGATCAAATGGCACTAATGCCATGGAAATGCCAGCGATTATTATTAGATACACGTCCCTTTCTTATCCAAGCCTACAGATTTCCCTTGATATCTAAGACAACTACTGCATATAGTTACAGTCTCCCCAATAATTAATGACAGACTCAAGGCAAAGGTATCTTCAAGATACAGAAAAGCTGTGTAGCTATGCCCACTTGACCACAGAAGGGATTCCCGGGCTCATTTCCTCATTAGGAGAAGGACATTTCCCAGGCAGGGAGGAATATCGCCTTCTGGACAGAGAAGGGAGAATTCCTGGGCAGCGCCAACCATAAAAACTGCATTGAAAGGAAGCCTGGTGACTAGTTTCATTAAAAAATAAATTAAGAGTAACCCCAAATTTGAAAATTTTACTATCTAGCCTTATAGAGAGGAGAGTTCCTGGCAATGTGCCTCTTGGAGAAAGGAGACTCGTAACAATTCTCCTCCTCTCCCTCTTTACTTCTGACTCAAATCAAGGCACTAAATTTGTGACAGGGCAGTAATAATACAATCCAATATCTGTCGCCCTCCCATTACAATAAGAAGGTTAAGGAATTATTGATAAAGTTGATTAGTGGGTGGAAAGAACTGGTGAAACAGATAGGAGACTAGCAATAATCCGAGGGGAGGGCTGTGTGGCCAGGGAGTTAATGAGACAAAAGAAAGGAATTGGAATGATGTTGTCAAGTAGGTGATCATTTTTAAGAGGAAATAATTGTCCATAAAAGTTTAACAGCTTATTAGGGTTAAGGTACAAACACTTATAAGTAGTTCAAGGAAACCAGTATCTGTTTGAAAAAGATCCAGGGTTTTTAGTGGACTGCAAGCTTGCTATGAATCAGCAGTAGGGTGTAGAATTTTTTTTTAAAAGCCAATGCAACCTTAGATTGCATGGCTTTCAGGAAAAGGGAATATATTCATTATATTGTATACTGCTCTCTCTGCTCTTCCCTCCCTTCCTTCCTTCTTCCTTTTTTCCCTTTTTCTTTTTTCCTTTCCTTCCTTCCTCTTTTTCCTCCCTTCTTCCTTTCATTACTTTCTTCCTCTCTCCCTTTCCTCCCTCCCTCTTTTCTTTCTCCCTCCTACCCTCCTTCCTTCTTTCCTTCCACACTCCCTCCTTCCTTTTTTCTTCCTTCCTATCACCCTTCCTCCTTCCTTCCTTCCTCCTCCTCCTCCTCAAAAGAATCCTATAAGGTTTTGAATCAGACCTGTGATTTCATTGAAATTTAGAGCTCCTTGGTGAGGAAATTGCCTCCACCCATGCAAGTGAGCTCCTGCTTTACAGTTTACCGACTTGGAGGTGCCTGGGGACACCTCAGGGAAGATAAAGCAACTTGAGTCACAGTTAATGTGACAGTCAATGTGTTTAGACTTGAATCCAGGCCTTCCTGACTTCTGGGTTGGCCCTCTCTCTACTTTGGCATTATAATAGTACATTTATACACTACTTCATAATTTGCAAAACCCTCTCTAAATGTCATCTCATTTGCTTTTCACCACAACCCCACAAGGCAGGTACCACTATCCCTGTTTTACAGAGGAAATTGGACAGAGATTAAGTGACTTGTCCAGGGTCACGACGCTAAGAGATGTCAGATTGTGTTTGAACTCGGGTTTCAACTCTCCAGGACCAACACTCTGTAAGTGTGCCATCTTGCTGCCTCTCCTGAATATTATTATTCAGGTTTTTATAGATAAGGCAATAAATGAGGAAAGGTTAAGTTAAATTTGCTTGAAGGGCTCTTCTGAAAAGGTAGTCAATGTCAGGGGTAGGTCAGTTGGACCTAACATCTACCTCCATCGAATCATTGTTTCTTGGAGTAGACTACTGAAGTCTGGTAAGGGGTCTTTCTATAAACACTGAACATTAACTGAACACTAACAAAATTAGCCCAGTAAATAGAATCCTTTTCATCCTTAACTGAGCCGTTGAAGCTCTCTGGCATAACAATGCCTCAGCATCACTTAAAATCAAATTTTAAAACTAATAATCTTTCTGTGAAAAGCTAAATTTCATAATAGCTTTAAGCAAGGGGAATTAGATAAGACACTCATCTCCTCTTCAAAGCTCCTGCCTTCAAGATCTGAACCTCCTCCACTCTTCAGTCCCAAGCAAGTTGAACAGAAGAAACACTGGGCTCATATGAGGATCGTGTTGAATGGCCCTTGTCTGTGGTGTGATCTGTGTGCTAACTCACCCACCTGACATTCCATCTCCTACCTCTGAGCCTTTGCTTTGCTGAAACATGCTCCTTCCTCTCACTCTCCCTCCTCCTTCCCTTCCCCCCTTCTTTCCCTCCCTCTTCCCTTGCACCATTTCTCTCTCACACACATACCCTAGAGTGCTCTTCAATAATTAACTCGGGTACCAACTCCTATGTGAGACCTTCTTTGACTCCCTTCTCTTATCTCCTCAGTGTCCTTGCCCTAAAATTCCTTTCAGTTGTCCCCTTTCTCCCTCAGTAGAATGTAAGTTCCTTGAAGACCGTTTACATTTTTTGTCTTATTTTCTGGCACACAGTAGGCATTTAAATGTTTGATTTATCCCCAAAGGTGAGGGAAATACACCTTTCTCTGGAAGATTGTAACAAAAGTAATAGTTAAGTTTATAGAGCATTTCAAGGATCGAAACAAACTGTAGATAAAGTATCTCATTTGATCCTTGCAACAATTCTCTAAGACGGGCCCTATTATCAGGAGGAAATTGAGCTGAGACAAGTTATCAGACCCTCAGCAGTATCTGGGACAGAATTTGAACTCTGATCTCTGACTCCTGATTCTAAGCTCTGGCATGGAACACTGTATATACTTTCAAACTTGGTTAAGATGTTAGTTTATGCTGAATGATTTTTTGGTTTGTTTTTCTTTCTTTTTTATTTTGTCATAGGAGATTTCTTGTTGGCTAGGAGACTGGGGAGGGCTATATTTGGAAATGAAGGCAATATAAAAACAAAAGATAGCAATGTTTAAAAAAAAGAATTATAAGTGGCTGCTGAAATGACTTATTGAATTTCTTTTTCCTAGTATAAATGGATTCCCAGCCTCTATTTCTAGACACTCCAGTGTATTTCACATAACTACTATGAACAGTGAGAAATTTCAAAACAAATCTGAATTCAATTTCCATTCATTGATCTGTGCTGGGCAGCTTTTTCTTGGGTGAGGAGGGCTCGTGAAATACAAATTCATTGATATAGTACCAGGACGCCAAGAGAGTTGGGTAGCAATGGGTGATCTAAAAGGACCAACAATCAAGCTGAATTAACTAAGCCCATCATCTTTCCTCCTGCCAAAACTTAGAGTGATGAGAGACTTTAGATAATACCAGCAGCTTCTGGGAGGCTACAAAGAACTTAAACAGCAATAATTAAGTTGGGAGAGACTGGAAGACCAAAAGGAGAAGTCAACAAGGAGGAACGATCTTAGCTCGGTACAGGCCTTGCCTTTTTGCCCTGAATTTGTAAAAGTGAAACCAAATGTTCATTCATTTTCCTCGAGAGATTTTTCCCAGAATGCTTCTGTCCACTCACGATCCACTGCATTTCTAACTCTTGTCATGGTTCACCTGATCTGCCTCCATAACCTCCTGAGTTATCTCCCTGCCTCTTCAGTCCACCCCTGACTCAGAAGCCACACTAATCAAGCTGTTATGGAAAAGGTGACCAATCCCTTCTCTCCATTCAAAAGATTTAAGTGACTTCAGTTGCCTGTGCCATAAAATGCATGCTCCTTATCCCAGTCTTCTGCCAGTAGCCTTGGCTTTTTTAGACTTATTGCATATTATTCTCATTCACACATTATGCATTCGGGCCACAGTGGATAACTAGCTGCTCTCCAAACTCAGTATCTCATTTCCCCTCCTGATGTGTTCCTACTGACCATTTCTCTTACCTGGAAGACACCCCTATTTTTCCTTTTACAACACAATAAAATGGATATAGTCTGAGAACCAGGAGGATTTGGATTCAAATCCTGCCAGTGTGAGATGCTAGGTAAGTCACAACCTTTCCAGGTTTTATATATATATAAATATTATATAAAATATATATATATATAAATATATAATAAATAATATATAATAATAATGAAGATTTTATATATATGTATATACACACACACACACACACACACACACATATATATATATATATATATATACACATACATAAAAGGTCTCTGGGGTCTTTTCTAGTTTCATAGTTATGATTTTATAATCTGTTTGTCAAAATCCTTATTTTTCTTTCAAGGCTCATATACTACTTGCTCCAGAAAGGCCACCCTGACCATCTCCCTGGAACTGTACTCTCCTCTTCCCAATCTTGATCCCAGTTGAAGGGTTTCTGCTCAGATTTTCCTAGAGAATTTTGTCCAGATGTTTCTTCCAGAGATGGAACTCACCTCCATAAAAATTTCTCTCCTACCAGAATGAAATGAGTTCAGGGATGGGGATGTCATTTTTTTCCCACTTTTGTGTCCCCAAGACTCAAACAGAACTAAGTTGGACCAGATTGGGGTTTTATTAATATAAGGAACTTCCATCACCGAAGACTGTTGTCTATTCAGTTTTAGAGAGTTACCTGGTGCATTTATTAGTCAATAGATAATAAGCCCCTACTATGTGCTAGGCACACTAGTACTTCTCAGAGAGAGGACTAGCACCCAAATCTAGGTTCAGATACTCACAACCTATGGGATGTTATTTAACTTTTTAAAACTTTTTCTTCTCCAAATCCGTAATCTTGACTCTAAGGTCAACTTTCTATCCAATTGATGCTTATTAAGCACCTACTATGTGTGGTACCTGCCCACTGTCTCACATATAATAGGTGCTTAATAGCATCTATTAAATGAAATAACCACCAGGATCCAGCTTCTGGTCTGTCTCTTGAATCAGGATTTCAAGTAACATGATTTCCACCCCCCCCCCAAAGCAGTTACCATTAAGCCATAATATGGAATAGGAAAGCTGCAAATAAGAAAGTTACAACAGACTCCTGCCCTGAGGAAGCTTTTGCTGGGTCTGTGATATATCTTCAGAGAACCTAGTCAGAGCCCAGGCATACTAAGAACACTAGAACAGGGAAGTCCAAGCCTTCTTAATCCCCAAATTTCGAATCTTGCCTTCTGTATGGAAGAGAATGCTAAGAACTCACCTGAGAAGCAACACTGCATCTTGGGGCAAAAAGGAGAGACACATGGACGGTCGGGTACCATTCATCTTAGGAAGGAAAACTAGGTACCCAGCAAGAAGGACCCTTTTCAAAGACCCAACAGCTTATGGATGAAGCTGTTCTTGAAAAGATTGAAGATCACCAGAAGCTCGACTATAAACAAAGGCAAGGAAGAAAAGCCACAGGTGGGGCTTGGAGCCAGCAAACATTTGATAGATTGGCCAAGCTTAATTGGCATCTAAATCCGGTGAGCTGAAGGGTGCTGGGATATTTCTAGAGAATAATAAAAATTTCTCCTTCCTCCCCCATAGAAGTATCATTGTAGGGGTTAGGTTGGAATATGGAGAGTCAGCAGTAAAGAGAATAAGGACTTCAGAATCGGGGAAACCCGAGTTCTAAACCTGCCTTTGACACTGGTTGGAGGGATGGATTTTGACAAATCACTTAACCTTTAAGGGTCTAAGCCTTTCTATAGAGGTTGATCTGCTTTGGAAGCTAGTTGTGTCAGAACTTGGAATCAAGAAGTCCTTGGAATTTGAGTCCTGCCTCAGACACTACCTCTCTGATCTTGGGCAAGTCCCTTAACCAATCTGGATCTCAGTTTCCTCATCTGTAAAATGAGGGATTTGATTTTGGCCTGTAACAAAGTCTCTTCCAACTCTTAATCCATTATTCTAAAGTCCCAGTCTCTCTCAGTAGGAATTGAGATGCCCTCAATGGGAGTTTCCCTGCACTGGTGAAATCCTGGCTCAGTTCTGAAACAATGGAATAGATGATAAAATGTCAAGTCCTTAAGGATAGTTTTATTTTTATCTTTGTCTCCAGTACTGAGACTGTCACCTGGTACACAGTAGGAGCTTAATAAATGCTTGTTGAATGAATGAATGTGAGTGATAGAAAATTTAAAAAGAACACAGCCTTCCCACCCCTTCCACCCACATACTTGAAACACTGTGTGGGCTTACACACTTAGGTTTCAGAAAGAGCCAATTAGGTAAGTAGGGCAAAGTGGTTTAATGACTTAGTTTGATTTCTTCACCTTATTGGGTCTTTGCTCCTCTACTAGCAGAGTTCTCCTCAGTGGAGAGGGGGTGTGCTAGCAGTGGCCTGGGAGCAAGGAGACCCCAGGATCTATTCCTGGCTCAGCCATCAACAGGCTGTTAGTTCCTTTTCTTTGCTGGGTCTTATTAGCTTTATCTGTAAAATGAGGATTTTGAAACAGTATAATATTTTTCAAAGCAGGAAAGAACCCTCTAGCCTACCTCCCTCATTTTATGGATGAGGAAACTGAATCACAGAGAGATAACATGACGTCCAAAATCACAGTGATGACATTGAGTGACAGAATTGGGATTGAAAGATCTTTCTAAGCTGTATTTGGATTCTCCTGGAAGATGGAGGAGGGAAAAAAGGCTTTTTTCTTCCTTGCCTACTCAATGCCACCTGCTCCATCTTAGTCTTTATTAGTTTGCCTCCCACAATCAAGCAAGAATTACTCCGTCAGTGCAGCTCTGCCTGCTTTCCTTATTTGTTCAGAGCTGAGTCATCTGCCTCCTGAAAATCAATCTTCCTTGCTTCCTGCTTCTCTTCCTTTTTTCTTTCCCCTTTCCTCTTTGTCCATTACTTCATTGGGAAAGTATGGACATAG
>JAJPUD010002516.1:130907-171181 GCA_023553655.1 Myrmecobius fasciatus
TGAAGGGAGTGAATAAGTGATTCACTCAGAGATGAGACCCTGGAGGCAAAGAGTAGAGATGAGTAATGTGATGGAAGGTCCAGATGAGTAAGATTACGTTCTGAATCATGGAAAACAATATTGGGAGGTAAAGAAGAGCTTCAAAGGGGCCAGCCTTGTTTGATGGCTGTTTCATGAAGTTCAAGTCTTTGGGTCTCTGTTTGAGTGAGGGTCCCAAAGGAATAGGGGAGTTCCAGAAAGAGGGGGGAGAGGAGAAGAGAAGAATGCTCAGGGTTTACAGTGACAATGTTGTGTAATTCCAAGTTCTAGTTTAGAATTTAACTTACTAATTCTTTTTCTTTTTAAATTTTATTTCATTTTATTGAAGCTTTTTATTTACAAAACATATGCATGGATAATTTTTCAACATTGACCCTAGCAAAATGTTCTATTCCAAAATTTCCCCTCCTTCCCCTCACCCTGTCCCTTAGATAGCACATAGTCCAATACATGCCAAATATGTTAAAATATGTTAAATCCAACATATGTATACATGTTTATACAGTTATCTTACTGCAAAAGAAAAATCAGATAAAGAAGGAAAAAAATACTGAGAAAACAAAATGCAAGCAAACAACAAAAAGAGTGAAAATGCTATGTTGTGGTCCATACTCAGTTCCCACAGTCCTCTCTTTGGGTGTATATGGCTTTCTCCACCATTGAAGAATAGGAACTGGTTTGAATCATCTTATTGTTGAAGAGAGCCATGTCCATCAGAATTGATCATTGTATAGTCTTCTTGTTGCTATGTATAATCTGGTTCTGCTCATTTCATTCAGCATCAGTTCTGTAAGTCTCTCCAGGCCTCTCTGAAATCATCCTGCTGGTCATTTCTTATAGAACAATAATATTCCATAACATTCATATACCATAATTTATTCAGCCACTCTCCAATTGAAGGGCATCCATTCAGTTTCCAGTTTCTAGCCCCTACAAAAAGGGCTGGCACAAACATTCTTGCACATGTGGGGCCCTTTCCCTCCTTTAAGATCTCTTTGGGATATAGGCCCAGTAGAAACACTACTGGGTCAAAGGGTATGCACAGTTTGATAACTTTTTGAGCATAGTTCCAAATTGCTCTCCAGAATGGTTGGATCCGTTCACAGTTCCACCAACAACGTATCAGTGTCCCAGTTTTCCCACATCCTCTCCAACATTTGTAATCATCTTTTCTTGTCATCTTAGCCAATCTGACAGGTGTGTAGTGGTATCTCAGAGTTGTCTTAATTAGCATTTCTCTGATTAATAGTTATTTGGAGCACCTTTTCATATAACTAGAAATAGTTTCAGTTTCTTCATCTGAAAATTGCTCATATCCTCTGACCATTTATCAATTGGAGAATGGCTTGAATTCTTATAAATTTGAGTCAATTCTCTGTTTTAGAAATGAGGCCTGTATCAGAACCTTTGAATCTAAAAATGTTTTCTCAGTTTATTGCTTCCCTTCTAATCTTGTCTGCATTAGTTTTGTTTGTACAAAAACTTTGACCCACTATCACCACTACTATTCAGTATTGTATTAGAAATGCTAGCTTTGGCAATAAGAGAAGGAAAAGAGACTCCCAATTCTTCCACACCTTAATTTCCCTCTTTGCTTAACCAATAAAATAATCCAAGAGGTTTGCCTGAAATATCTATTAATGGATATAAGTAGAATATAAGCTTCTTTAGGGAAGGATCTGAGTTGGTTTATTTGTCTCGCCTTTGTCACCTAATAGGCTGGGATTGTCCAGAGGCTGGCTACTTGGGGGATATCCTGCCTTGGTAGGAGCCAGTGTCCTGTGTGATACATGACAGCTAGCAGAAATCGTAAATGCCATTCCACCCTACTCTGAGCCTTTGATATCTATGTGTAAAAAAGAATATAATTGTGACAATCAACTAATGTCCAGGCCATGGGGTAAATCTCCCTGGGGGAGGGACCTCAGTAACAATGCATCACATAGGAGAGGGAACAAACATTTATTATGTACCTACTATATGCCAGACACCATGTCAAGCACTTTACAAACATTTCATTTGATCATCCTACAAATCTTGGCAGATAAGTCCTATTATTATTCCAGTTTTACAGTTGAGGAAACTGAGGCAGTACTTAAGTGACTTACCCAGGGAGTAAGTTTTTGGACCCTGACTCTAAGGCTCAGCACTCTATTTTGCCACTCATTTGTTTCAAAATTAATTTCTATTTTAGAACCTTAATTATAGATAATGGGTCAGTGAAAAACCATAAAATGCTTGTTTAAATATCAGAGTATATGAGGATGGTAGAATATAAGTTCCTTGAGGGCAGGGACTCATTTTTGTCTCTCTTCCCAGTGCACAGCACATTGCCTGCCAATAACAGATTAAGAATACGTGGGATTGAATCGAAAGTCATAGAATCAAGGTACTTGGAGCTGGAAGGACCTCAAAAATGATTTAATGAAACTCTCACTTTACAGAGGAAAAACTGAGTTCCTGCAAGGTATTAATCTGGCTGAGGTCTTTGTATATGTAATGGTGACCCCCGAGCTGGGTACTCCAATTGAACAGATGAGGGAATTTCTGATTCCTTAGTTCTTCATACTTGGGGTACAATTCAGACTTGAATGTCTGAGACAAGAGCAAGGAGGAAACAATCCAAATCGTTCCTGCTCACTTGAGTCCCCTCCACTTATGTGCCCTCTTTAGCAGGAAGGAAATGGGAGATGAAGAGAAGATTGGGGGTAACATGGGGCTGAGGGGAACATGCGACTGTGCCTAAAGGGCAATCCTGTGGAAGAGTGACTAGGTCTGAAGTGAGACTTGCAAAGAGACAAATTTCATCTTATTATGAGGAAAAACTTCCCAACAATTAGAACTATCCCAGAGAGAAATGAATTAACTGGGGGTTATGGGAGACTGGGTTGACTTCCCGCTCATTGAAGGCTTTGATGTCCATTTGTCAGGGATGTAGCTAGCAATTATATAGCTCCTTAAAATTTACCAAAAGCTTTATACGTGTTGTTTTATTTGATCCTTAAAACAACCCTCTGGGGATTTTTATCTCCATGTTTAAGGCCAGGAAAAGTTAAATGTCTTCAGAGTCCTATCTGAGGCAGAATTATAACCCAGATTCTAACCCAACATTTCACACACTGTGCCACAAGCTACAGGAAGTTCTCTTTTCAAGTGTGGACTGGATCTCTGATGAGATTAAAGCCAACATCTTTTCTAAAAATTAATTTTAATTTTTACTTTTTAAGGAAATGGCAAACCCCAGAATATAAAAGCCAGACAATAGTAGCTGGAGTGAGTCCCATCCAGGGCTGATTTACTTTGGTTGATCAATGCTTCTGGGGTATCCCTCCCCCAGACCCATTCTGTCTAGTTCAAGAGTAGCTCTCTGGTCACGTGAGGAGTTCAGTTTTGGTTTGGTACTACTAGACACTGAGTCAGTCCTTTCCCTCATCAATATTACAATCCTGTTTCTTCTTCAGAATTTGGGATGAGAGATATTGGTCTCTTCTCACAGGGGTGTGAAATGAATCACTAAGGTAATTCTTGTTCACACCAAGGAGGAATACTGGGTATCACAGTGAATAATAGTTGACATTTATGTGATCTTATTTCATCCTTACAATAACCTTGGGGAGGAAGGTGCTATTATTATCTTCATTTTACAGGGCAGGAAGTTGAGATAGAGAGGCAGTAAGATGACTTGTCCAAAGTCATATAGCTATTAAAGGATTCAAACCTTGCAAAATCAAACTCTTGGAAAGTTTCCATGCTCCTCATCTCCCACTCACTGCTCTAGCTCTTTGTAATCTGGCTTTAAACCCATTGCCCCCACTTTCTCACATCCCACTCACTTTTCCACCCTTTGTAATCTGGCTTCAACTCAGCTGAAACTTGTCTCTTCAAGGTCACTAGTGGACTCTTAATTGTTCAACTCATCACCATTTTTTCATGGGCTTCCTTCTCCTTAGCCACCAAATGTTGATTCCTACTCACTCCTCTCCCCACCTCCCACTTCCCCCAATAGACTCTTACGCTCTCTCCTCAGCTGGAATTTCATAACACTGCTTTTTTCTGCTTTTATTTCCACCTGTCAGACCAATTCTTTTCATTCTCCTTTACAGGATTATCATAGATACACACAACATATGCTTGTGTGTGTATTCCACAATTCTATTAGAGCCCCTTCCCCTCTCTTTCCCTCCTCTTTTTTTCTTCTCTGCCAGCTCCCAGGGATTCAGCCCTTATCTTCATACAAAGAACCCCCAAATCTATATACCCATTTTTCTTATCTCTGTCTAAAGCACCAGTCCCATATTTCAAACTGGATATCCCCAAGACATCTCAAACTTAAAAGATCCAAAACAGAATTTAATCCCTTCTACCTTAAATCTACTCTCATCCAGCTTCCTTATTTCTATCTAGATTATCTCCAACTTTTTGTAATCCAGGTTTAAAACCCAGGAGCCATTCTCAACTTTTCACTCTTATTCAGCTCTATCCCTACTCTCTTCCCCTCTTTCAAGGTTGATTTTTTTTTTACCAACCCCCTAACTATTTTGCATATGATTCCTCTCCATGGCTATTATCACAATTCACACCCTCATCAATATCAACTTTATTTGGATTATTCTTATAGTCCGCTAATTGCTGTATTTCTAATATGTCCTTTGCATAAACCATCAAATGAGTACATCTGTTCGACATCTGTTGAACATATCTGACCAGAGTGATATGGTCACTGCTTAAGCTTCTCTCTATTACTTTTAGGATAAAATACAAACTGGAGACACAGGACTTAATGTAGGAGTGGGAAGTACTATAGTCAAGTCTTCTACAAAACTTCAAAAAGATTGGAAAAAAACACACACACTACACTGTGTATCCCAATGGGAAAAGCCAAAACAAAAGAAATCACAGTGAGTCACTTTTCCAACACCATGTTGGCATAGGAAGACAGACTCAATGGACTTCAGACACTGGTGGTAGGGTCTGACCAAGATCAATTACTTGGAGCACTCTACACACAAAGACCAAATTCAGGGATGAGAAGGGGCCATATTCTAGCTGTCTTCAAACTCATACTAGGGGAATAGGTGTCACCTAATAGCTTTGCCAGTACCTAGTTATAGCTCACAGATTCAGGGTAGACTTAGGAGAAGAGCTTCTTCCACATTCAGACCCTGGGCTGTGTGTGCTAAGAGAAAAGCAAATTCAGAAGCAGCAACAGTGTTGAGTCAGACTCCCACACTAGAACAAGGTCTCAGTTCTAGTTTTGAGCCCAGACCCTAGCCTGCAGAAGACTATTCAGGGAACGAATCTCAGACTAAGTGAAGCTTACAATTCTATCCTGAACTAGCAGAGCTTCCCAACTGACTAGTAGCAGATGAGGTCAGCAGCAGAATAATTTTGTGCAGGTCCAAACCATGATCATAAACTTCCGGGGCTCAGACCAAGGAAACCACAATCAGGCTTTACCCTGATCAGAGCACATTGGGAGCACATTTGCAGATCCCTAGCCTGAGCTGTCCTTAAGATCAGATAACAATCAATACCTTTCTTCCCAAGGAAACAGCAACAGGACCAGCCCAGAATTTTCTCCAGAAGTACACAGAATCTAGTCCTAACATGAAGCTGAAGTCAGAAAGTAGGCTGGAAGAATGAGCAGTTAAAAATAAGAATCCTACCATAATAAAAGCTATTATAGTGACAGCAATACTCAAGATGTGAACTCATAAAAAGATAATGATTCAAAAACACAAGCAAAGTTTCAAAGAAAAACTCATTGTGGGCACAAATTCAAGTAGAATTTCTGGAAGAAATGAAGCAAGAATAAAAAAAATTAATGAAATGAGCGCAATAGATGAAAAAAATTGGAAAAGAAATAAGAAATGAAAGAGAATTAGAAAGGAAATTAACAACTTGGCACTTAAAATACAAAATCTTGCTCAAACAACAGACTCCTGAAAATTATAATGGACTAAATAGAAGCCAATGCTTCTGGGAAGCAACGTTAAAATAATGTCAAAGGCTGCAAACATAAAAGAAAATTGATCTGGACCCAGGGCAAGAGTGACTGGTTATATGATTCTGGGCAAGCCATTTGCCTTCTCAGTGCCCCTAGATGAATGAAGGTGCCAACTTGTATTGGCAGAGGAAGTTTCCTCTCCAAAGAGGTCACAGATCCAATCCCTGCACCTATCTATGTAGCTGGTATGTTCCTCCCAAGTAGGCTCCTTGTGGGCAGTCTATCTAGTTTTTGTGATTGTATTCCTAAGAACCTAGCAGTTACATAGTAGGTGTTAAATAAATCTTTGTTGAATTAGCCTGAAACCTAGATCTTTGTTGACTAGAGTCTAGGCCTCTATCCCTACACCATAAAATGTCTAATAACAAAATTACAAAGTATAATGAACACATAATCTGACAGTAAGGATCTCAAAAGATCTTGAGAGCAAAGAACATTAGACTGAATCTAAAACAGTGAAACGGTAGGAATAAATGTAAAGTCTTACATTGTGGTCCAAAAAATCAATTTTACAAGTGAAAGATGGAAGAAGTAGATGTTTTGAAAACACGGCAGATGTTCTGAAAAAGAGCTGGGGGTTTTAGCAGCCTGCAACTGTACTGTGTGAGTCAGCACTGGTACATGTGAACCTCAAAACCTGATTTAACCTTGGATTGCATTGGGAGGTGTGGTTCTGGGGAATAAAACAGAGATAGCACCTCTGAGATTTGCCCTGCTCAGACTATATCTAGAAGATTATGTGGTTCTAAGTGCCATAGTTGAGGAGGGACACTAATAAAACCAAAAGATTGATAAAGAACAGCAGGTAGCATGGTTCAGGGTCTCAAATCTCTGTCCTCTGGGAATCTTATAATGTTCAGCAGGAGAAAAAAGAATTTAGGGATGAGGAGGACACAAGAGCCACGGTCAAATATTTAAAGAGGTATCAGGTGGCAGACAGTAATTAGATTTGTTCTCCTCGGCCACAGAACTAGAGGTGATGGGTGGAAGTTACAATTTTAGGCTTTAAAAATAATTTGACTGATATATTTTATTTTTCTATCACAATTTTGAGCATGTCGCTTCATATTTCACACTGATGTCAGGGAAAAGGTTCCTATCAGAGCTAGCCCAAAGTGCAATAGCATAAAGCTGCCATATTCAAGGGGTCCCTTCCAATTCTGAGATTCTTTGATTATATAATAAGACCTAAGGCTGGGCAAATGCCTATCAATGAGATGCTAGATTGGGTTCAGTAGGGCCTGTGGGTGCTTTTACAAATTAAAAATGTTATCTATCCAAAGGAGGCATTAACAGCCGTGGGTATTACAGATAAAATTGTGGGTGGTGATTTAGAAAGATGAGTACTCCATGCCTCAGAGAGAAATGGGGGTGACAATGGAGTTAGTTAACCTTCCTCATTTTAAGCTTTTCCTGAAAGCTAACTATTGGGAGACTCACTTCTCTGGAAGGACAGGGCGGTGAGCCTCCCAGCAGGGTGATACTGCCATTTTCATGACTGCTAGTGGCAAACCACTCCCGTATCTTTGCCAAAGAAACTCCAAATAGGATCATAAAAAGTCAGATAGCACTAAAAGTGACTGAACAGCAACAACAAAAAACTAAGGACTTGATGATAAAGCAGCATGCTGGTACAGGTAAAAGAGGACTCCATCTGGAGCCAGAAGACTGGCAGTGAGTTCAAATCTCAGCTTGATCTTGGCTTCCTTATCTCACAAAGTTTTTTGCTGTTATCTGTGATCTACTCTCTACAACCATATGAAGATTTCTTGGCAAAGGTACTAGAGTGGTTTTCCATTTCCTTCTCTAGCTCACTTTATACTTGAGGAAACCGAGGCAAATAAAGTAAAGTGACTTTTCCAGAGTCACTCAGGTAGTGAGTGTCTGAGGTAAGTTGTTGTAATATTAATCAATCAAGAATTTATTAATTACCCATTATGTCCTAGGCACTGAGCCTGAAAGGAAAAATGAAACATTCCCAACTTTTAGAACTTATAATACATCTAGGGAGATAAAATGTAAATTACAAGGATATACAAACTTTGTACCAGGTACTCTTGGGAACAAAGGAAGGCCCTAGCAGCTGGGAAATATTGAGTATTATTAGCTTTAGCATAGAACCTTAGCATAGAAGGAGGCACTTGAGTGGAATTTCTGAAGGAAAAATGATATTCCAGCAGGTGGAATTGAGAAGAAATTCTATCCCTGGTCCAGGAGACAACATGCAAAAGCTACAGAAGAAAAGTCACATGGGAGGAACCACAAGAAGTCCAGGGTATTAATGTCTAAAAAGCCTAGAAAGTTAGGTTGGAGCCAGGTCATGAATGCCTTTAAATGCCAAACAGAGGAGTGTGTATTTGATCCTAAGGGTAATAGACAGCCACTGCATTTTATTGAGCATATGAGTATCATAATCAGAGTACAGTATTATCTGTGTTCATGCTAGACCCATCCCAGTAGAATATAAGGTCTTTGAGGGCAGCAATTATTTATATCTTTGTAGGTATCTAGGACTAACTCAGTGCCAGGCTTATGAAATAATAGTCTCAGTGAACTGATCTTGAGAATTTTATGAATGCAAAAATGGTGTTGTGAGTGTGTAAATGATTTTCCCAGTACCCCACAACTAGGAGGCATCTGGGATAGAATTGGAAATGATACACGTCTCCCCAGTGTAAATCCTGCTCTTTCTCTACTCTGACGTCCCTTTCTGTTCAAAATCTTTGCTCCTTATCTGTGTCTCAATTTTCTCTTCTAGAAAATGAGGGGTTGGTCTCAATGGCCTCCAAGGGTCTTTCTGCCATCCAGCTGTGATCCTAAAATTCCTATTGGAATTGCATGGACTGATGCTGAATGAAATGAGCAGAACCAGGAGATCATTATACATGGCAATAACAAGACTATTTGATGATCAATTCTGATAGACATGGCTCTCTTCAACAATGAGATGTTTCAAACTAGTTCCAATTGTTCAGTGAAGAAAGCCATATACACCCAGAGAGAGGGATCTGAATGTAGACCACAACATAACATTTTCACTCTCTCTATTGATGTTTGCTTGCATTTTGTTTTCCTTCTCAGGTTTTTTTTTCTTACGGATCTGATTTTTCTTGTATAACAAGATAATTGTATAAATATATATACACATATTTGATTTGTCAAGTATTTTAACATAATTAACATGTATTAGACTTCCTGCCATTTAGGGGAGGAGGTGGGGGAAGGAGGGAAAAATTTGTAACAGAAAGCTTTGCAAGGGTTAATGCTGAAAAATTACCCATGCATATGTTTTGCAAATAAAAAGCTTTAATAAAAATTAAAACAAAAACAAAAACAATTCCTATTGGACATTATTCTGGTCAGACTTGGGCTAAGAGCAGAGTAGGGTCCGAGAAACCAGCTGCTTGTGATGGACAGAACCAGATAAGCTTGGGGACCAACGTGGAGGCTGCCACCACTTCAGGCTTTTGCATTCAAGAGGGAAAACATGTCACTTCCTTCCGAGTTCCCGGCTACTGGGAGCCCTGCTGTCTCACTCCAGCAGTGGGGGAGGAGGCAGAGTCTGAGCCTGATTCAAAGCTGGGGCCTTTTGAATGGGCCCAGGAGGAAGCGTCCCAGGCTGAGCAGCTGGGCCAGGGGAAAGGGGCGGGGCTTAGAGGGAGACGGGGAGCACCCTGTGCTTGTACGTGCTCCAGCACTAGTGTCTCTGCTTCTGCCCTGGTCATCCCTGGAGAGGTCTGAGCATCCTTACTTTTCATTCCTTGCTCAGGACTCAGAACATTCCCTCCTCTCCAACTGCTCCTAATATGCACAACCCTGCTTTCTTCCCCTGTTGTTCCCCCACCTCCCCCGTTTCCTCCCTTCCCCCTTTCCCCCTTCTCTCTCTCTCTCTCTCTCTTTCTCTCTCTCTGTCTCTCTCTGTCTCTGTCTGTCTCTCCTTTCTCTGCCTCTCTGTCTGTCTCTCTCTGTCTCTGTCTCTCTTTCTGTCTCTGTCTCTGTCTCTCTATATCCCCCTGTCTGTCTTTCTCCCTGTCTCTCTCCTTCCCTCCTTCTTTATTTTTCTGATTCTGTCTCTGTCTCTGTTTCTCCTCTCTCTCTGTCTTTTTTTCCTCTCTCTCTCTGTCTCTGTCTCTATATATATCCCCCTGTCTGTCCTTCTCTCTCCCTGTCTCTCTCTCTCCCTCCTTCTTTATTTTTCTGATTCTGTCTCTGTCTGTTTCTCCTTCTCTCTGTCTTTTTTTCCTCTCTCTCTCTGTCTCTCTCTGTATGTCTCTGTCTCTCTCCCCCTCCAATTCCTCTTTCTCTTTTTCTGTGTCTGTTTCTATCTTTCTCTCTGTTCTTGTCTCTCTCTCTCTCTGCTTCTCTCTCCTTCTCCTCTGTACCCCTCTCTTCTTCCCTCCCTCTCCCTTTTCTTCTCCCTCCCCCTCTCTCTGTCTCTGTCTTGCTTCCCCTTTTCATCCCCCTCCTAAACTAATCTCAAGGTATGTTGGCAGCCCTAATTTACTCCTGCATATGAAGCTATCTTTCTCCCCTTCCTTTCCTCCATCTCTCTTAAAGAATTGGAGGAAATGTGCCTGAGTTAATGGGAAAAAAAAACCTAAACAAAGAGCTGTTAAACAGAATGAGAATTTGAAGCTAGATTGGTTATTCTAGACAAACCCTGGCATTTCTGTCTAACCTTGAGGAATTGCTGCTGCACCCACAGGCTAAGACACTGGGCCGTTCCCTGTTCTGACATTGTGATTTGGACCAAGCTCAGCATTGGGAGCTTGCCTCAAATGTAAGATTTCTTAAGTTGTGTGTGTGTGTGTGTGTGTGTGTGTGCACATGTGCACGTTTTGTGTGTGCGCATGGACCCCTTTGTCAATTTGGTAAAACCTATGGACCCTTTCTTATAATATTTTTAAATGAAGAAAATAAAATATACAAGATTAGAGAGGAAACCAAAAGTTAGTGGAAATAAAGATGTAATTCCCTCCTCCCCCATTCATAGACTTCCAGAGATCCTTTCACAGACCCTGACCCAATGGGGACACTAGGCAAAGAACCTCCTCCTGAATAATGAGTTAGGCTACTTTTTCTAACACTCTACAATTTATTAAAACTCCCACCCAGTCCCCTGGAGGATTTTTTTTTGGATCTTAATTCATTCCCAAAAAAGGGAAAGTAAAAAGATACTTAGTATATAATAAGACAGGTTAAGTTGTTCTATCAAGTCCAACTCTTCATGACTCTGTAAGGGTTTTTTTGTTATTATTATTATTATTATTATTATTTGGCAAGGATACTGCATTTCCTTCTCCAGTGTAAAGTTAGGTGACATGTCCAGGATCATATAGCTGGTGCATGTCTAAGACTGGTTTTGAACTCAAGTTTTCTTGACTCCAGACCTGGCTCTCTATTCCTAGAGAAACCTACCTGCCCTTTCAGTAAATTACAGGTAGTTTATTTTGACACACAAAAGAAAGACAAAGCGCAAAAGACTACAATCATGCATTTGAGAACAACAAACAACAGCAGGGAGATTCAGTAATAATTTTTTACTGAGAGGTTGTCACGTAAGCCTTAAAAAAAGCAATTTTGGTCATGCTGACTTAGATATTTGACATTTCATCAACTCTTCACTGTCCACAAAACTTCATGTCTACAGTCTGACTTGGGTCAACCCCTTTGGTGCTGCCTTCTCCAAGAGCACTGGAAGAGCTGCCAGGGATCTCTCCTTGACCTCCACCCCCTACATAATGAAATCCAGGGTTTCTGGACTTTGGACATCACTAAGGTCATCACCAAGCTTGGACATGTCCATTTTAGGGCACACTCATCCACCTAAGAGCAGAACACAAAGTATGCTGACAAAAACAATACTTACAGAAGAGGGGGACATGAGTCCAGGTGTAATCTCCCCTAATCAAAGTTCCTGGCACTAGCTTCCAGCTTGTGTTTGCTATGATGCTGGGGTGAAGAAAAGCCAGCCCACCTTTACCCCTCAACAAAAACTCTCAAAGTTCTATTTTGCCACTTGGAGAGTCAAAGGAAGACAGCAAGCAATGGAATCTCTCCTCTCCTCTTTCTCCTCCCCTCCTCTCCTTTTTTTCCCCTCCCTTTCCCTTTTCCTCCTTTCCCTCCCCTCTTCCTTTCTCTCTATACACCCACACACATCTGTCCCACTCTGTTACTTCCAGCAGAGAAAGCCAAGGGACCACTGAAAGTTTCTCACAAAGCCCTTTCAGCATTGGGCCACCACATGTTAAAAGCAGATCCCCCAATTCCCACGTTCTCTCCTTCCTACAAGGAGG
The DNA here is from genome assembly GCA_023553655.1 of Myrmecobius fasciatus. NCBI lineage: Eukaryota > Metazoa > Chordata > Mammalia > Dasyuromorphia > Myrmecobiidae > Myrmecobius > Myrmecobius fasciatus. The sequence goes on from JAJPUD010002516.1 coordinate 143,250, forward strand.
AACAACTCTGAATTTGTTCATGAGATGGCCCCTGCAGGTCACTTCAGCGTCTGCTCTGGATCCATCCTAGAATTTTGAACCAGATGGGATGTTAGATGTCATCTAATTCAACACTTCAAAGAGTAGGAAACTGAATGAATGAATGAATGAATGAATGAATGAAAGGTAAGTATGAAGTGCTTGCTATTTGACAGATTAAATGAAGGCTATAAAAAGACAAGCAAGACATTTCCCTGCCTTCAAGGAGCTTACATGCTAACTATAAAACTATATAACTATAACTAGAAAACTATATATAAAGAGAAGGTAGAAGGGCAGCTATGTGGCTCAGTGGATAGACTGATCCTGCAGTCAGGAACTCATCTTCCTGAGATCAGACACTAGCTTTGTGATCCTGGGCAACCCTTGTTGTTTAATCCTCCGTTTCTTCAGGTGTAAAATGAGTTGGAGGAGGAAATGGCAAACCACTTCAGTAACCTTGCCAAGAAAATCACAAATGGGGTCACAAGTGGAGTCAGGGGCAAATCACCTCTCCTCAAGTTTAAACCAGACTTCCACATCACTTCCAGGCTATCTCCAAGTCACATAAGGCATACTCCAAGGACCTGCCTCCTCCTTTCCAGAACCTTGAACCCTGTCCCGAGATATTTTTATTTAATTGTTTTTCTTTATCTCAAAGAAGGGTTTAATCTGGAGGGGTTATATGATGATAGGAAAACAAAAACCATCAATAGCACAGTTTAAATAATGAAAGGAGCAGTCGGACTGTGCTGTATTTTGCCCTGGTTAGAACATATCTATGTGCTGGGCTTGGTTCTGAGAGCCATAATGTAAAGAAGGACATGGTTAAATTGAAGAACATCAGGACAAACAGGATGAGGAAGAGATGCAAGTTCATGTCATGATCAGAGGAACTAGGGATGTTTGGCCTGGAGGAAAAAAGACTCCGGGGGACAGGATAGCTGAATTGGATTGTTTTAAGGACATCACATGGAGGTGGGATTGGTCTCCTGCTTGACACCAGAGGGAAGAACTAGAAGCCATGGGTGGAAGCTAATTTGGGTTTTTTGGCAAGAGAAATTGACTCAGCATTCATTGTCTTCAAAGTAGGGTAGCTTGACTTAGGAAGCCCTGGGGTCTTCCTCACTGGAGGTGCTTAGGCAAAGGTAGGTGGTCACTTGCAGGATGTATTGTAGAGAGGATTTGAGTTTTTTTGGGGTGTAGTTTAAAGTAAAAGGCCACAGAGGTATTTTTCAACTCCAAAATGTATCACTGAGGATCCTTTTGGGTTTAAACCAAGAAGCTTGTGGAGGCTAAAAGGAGACTCCTCTTTGAGCCCTTTCTCTTGTAACCCCCATTTTTCTTTTTTATTAAAGCTTTTTATTTTCAAATATATACATGAATAATTTTCAACATTCACCTTACAAAATCTTGTGTTTTAAAATTTTTCTCTCCTTTCCCCTCATCCCCTCCCCTAGACAGCAACTGAGCCAATATATGTTAAACATTCTATACATATTTCCACAATTACCATACTGCGCAAGAAAAATCAGATCAAAAAGGAAAAAAAATGAGAAAGAAAACAAAATGCAAGCAAACAACAGCAGAAAGTGTGAAAATGCTATGTTGTGGTCCATGCTCAGTTCCCACGGTCTTCTCTCTGGGTGCAGATGACTCTCTTCATCACAAGACCATTGGGACTTGTAGCCCCAGTTTTCAAGGGGCTGCTGGGTACCCAGAGCCCTCTACTGCCCCCTTCCATGCCCAATCATCTTTTTAAAATTAATTAATTTATTTTTTGCTGAGGCAATTGGGGTTAAGTGACTTGCCCAATGTCACACAGCTAGGAAGTGTTAAGGGTCTGAGGTCAGATTTGAATTCAGGTCCTCCTGATTTCAGGGCTGGTGTTCTATGCGATGCACCACCTAACTGCCCCCGTAACCATCCAGGCATTGACAACAGCCACCAAGTTCCTTGTCTGCTCTGTTCCTTATTTGGAAGTGGCTGCCTTTTCCACAGAACATGTTGGAACGATTCAGTTTGGCAAGTTGCATGTCAACATTTCTCAACTCACAGGTCAATTGCATTGTTCAGTTCTTGGAGTGGCTTGGAGCTAGGAGCTTAAGACCTGCTCCCTCTCCTATCCCTGATACCACACACCCACAGAATAGAAGGTCTTGCTTGTGCAAGGAGAATTTCCTGCTTTGCTGATTCATCTTCTAGAAATGCAGCCTTACAGCTGCTCAGGGCTGCTCTTGAAATGGGGATGGTGTTCTGAAAATCAGGATCCCTCTGAGATGAGATGGGAGACTAAACTCTGCAAAGGCTAATCTAATTTAGCCAAGGGGCCACTTGGAGTAACAGATTTGGGAGATCTGGGGGATGGAGAATTGTGGCAAAAGGATGTTATGTCAGCTAGAAATTTAAAGGCAGTTTTTCTGTGATTAAGGGGCAGCCTGGGTGGGGAAAAATTTTAGAACCAAACTACAAATGTGGGTGGGTGAACATTCAGAATGGTAGCTAAAGAAATATATATATATAAATGATCATTGGAAATTCAAGATGTGAGGGACCTCAGAGGTAATTTAGTTTAGGGAATCTTAACCTTTCCTGTGTTCCCTTTGGCAGGCAATAGTCAAGAAACACTTATTAAGCACCTTCTATGTGCTGACACTGTGCCAAGCACTGGGAATACAGTCTGCTGAAACTTCTGGACTTCTTAGAATGATGTTTTTAAAGGCTGAAAACAAAATGCATAAGATTACAAAGAAAATCAATGAATTACAAATTATGTTGAAATATAGTTAATAAAATATATTTTAAAACTACACGGGCCCCAGGTTCCTAATCCTGATCCAGTCCAACTTTATTATAGATAATATATATTATATATATATAATATTGATAGATAATATAATAATAATAATAATAATAATAATAATAAAGATCCAAAGGATATGGTGCATGAAGAAACTTTAGAGACTAAGTAATCTTTTCCTTTCTCCCATCACTTTACAGATGAGAAAACTATCTGCACAACTTCTTTAAGGACACGTGGCAGAACCAGGTTTGGAATCCAGATTCTTTGTCTCTCAGTTCAGTGCTTTCCCACCATTCCACAGTAACTGATTACTACTATCTGCCAGGGTCAAGTTCAAGGTCAGGCCAAGGTTGGTCCCTCGAGGCCCAGACAGGATACCCCTTATAGACTCAGAACAAAGGCTTTCCTTTCCCCTAAACTTAATCCTAAATCAAAGGAAGATGATTCAACCTACAGTTGAGAACAATAGAAAACCATTCTATAGCATTCCTGTTGGGGAGACAAAGTCGGCATGGGTGCATGACGGGACTTGGGGAACCACATACTATTTCTCTTTCTTACTTGTCAAGTATAGCAAAGAGCTATACTTGGAGCGAAGAAGATTTGAGACCAATACTAAAGGTGCTGACTGGGGCAAGCCATGAGATCACAAGTCTAAGGCTAGATGGTCCCCAAGGCCACCTTGTCCATTCTCTTCATTTACAGATGAAGAAATTTACCTGGAGGCAGTTTACTCTGGAGGCAAAACCAGGAATTAATCCAAATCCTTTCACTTCAGCTCCATGGGCCTTTTCCCTGTAGTTTAGCTGCTTAGTGAAGCCTGGGGAGCCTCAGTTCCTCATCTGGGAAAGAAGGGATATAATAATGTCTGCACAAATCTTAGGATTTGCAAAGCATTTTACAGATATGTGTAACATATATAGATTTACATATATATGTAGAACAAATGCACATATGTAGTCTCATTTGGTTCTTTATCTTATACACACACATATATAACATATGCATACATGTGTTTAAACACACATATAATCTCATTTGATTCTATATTTTCATATAGATTTAAAATACACACCTATATAGTCTCATTTGATCCTATATTTTACATACAAAACATACATATCTATGTATATATGTACATATAATCTCATTTGTTCCTAAATTTTTATATTTATATAAAAATACCACATATATAATCTCATTTGATCCTATATCACACACATGTATGTAAACATACACATATGTGTATACACACATAATCTAACTGAATCCTATATATATAATACACACTAATATAATCCCATTTGATTTTTTATTTTAATCTCATATATAAAATATACATGATCCTATGTCTTACAAATTTATATAAATACACGTGTGTACATAATGTTAAATACACATATAATCTCACTGAATCCTATATTTATATATATATATATATAATACACACTAATATAATCCCATTTGATTTTTATTTTAATATACATATATAATCAAATTGAATCCTATATTTTCATTTATATGTAAAATACACACTAATTTAATACCTTTGATCCTTTATTTTCATATATATATGAAAAATATACATGGAATTTCATTATATCCTATATATACAATGCACATGTGTATACAATGTGTATCTATACATATAATCTCATTGGATCCTATATCCTGTTTGATCCTTTATTTTCATATATATGTAAATATTCATAGAATGTAATTTTGTCCTATTCTTACAAATATATAAAATATACACACATGTGTATATATTTACATATAATCTCACGTCATCCTATATTTTCATGTATATGTAAAATACACACAGTTATTATCCCATTTGGTTGTCACAACTGTGAGATAGGGGGTGTCAGTATCCCATCTTATAGATGGTGCAGGAAGGCTAAATTGTATAGAGTCACCTAATTACTAAGTGCTTGGAGCAGGATTTGAATTCATGTCTTCCACCTTGCCCTTTCATGGCCTTGAATTGTGGTGAGACTCAAATGTGTGTAAAATTCTTTGCAAAATGTATTCTATGAAGTACTTTCTACGAGTACTTTCTGGAAGTAAAAATACTCATAAAAATAAAATACCAGTTTATTGGTATTTTATTGGTACAGAAAACTCCCAGGTGAGGAAACTCCCATCAAAACAGATAGGCGCTCTTTCTCTAAGACCTATAGTGTCGGAAAATCACTTCCGAAGCTGAGAAGTGGAGTGATTTGTGCAGAATTACTTAGCTCCTCTTAACTTTAGTGCGGTCCCTCCGGGACTATTTTTACCCTGTAAATTTGTGGTCCATATAGCCGACTGTTTGCGGGTTACCTTCCTCATTAGAACGTGAGCTCCTGGAGATCCAGGAGGACTGCCTTTTGCTCTTTTTTTGAGTCTTTCATTTTAGCACAGTGCCTGGCACATAAGGAGTGTTTAATGGATATTTGTTGACAGAACGCCTGACACAGTTACTATTTAATAACTATTTGTTGATGACTCTATTTCCTGGCTCTGAGGTTCAATGTTATTATTGTTACCCTTTCTAGGCTCAGGAGGCCCTTCAAGCACTTTAGGATAGTGTTTGGAGAATAATTTGAATTTGGATAATTTGCATCTTCTGTGGGAGGAGTGCCAAGAATGAATGAGTGGATGAATGGATGAGTGGCAGGTAAACTTTAGCCCATTTTCCTAGTCAGCTTGGTTATATTTATCCCTCAGGATTTTAGGAGTTCCCAAAAGCTTTTGGGGTATTGTTATTTAGTCTTTTCGGCTGTTTAAGACTCTTTGTCACCCCACCAGGGGTTTTCTTGGTAAAGATACTGGTGTGGTTTGCCATACCCTTCTCCAGTTTATTTTACAAATGAGGAAACTGAGGCAATCAGGGTTAAGTGGCTTGCCCAGGGTCCCACAACTAGGAAGGATCTGATGTCAAGTTCAAACCAGAAAGTACTCGAAGAAAGTACTTCATAGAATACACTTTGCAAAGAGCTTTACACACATTTGAGTCTCACCACAATTCAAGGCCATGAAAAGGCAAGGTCCAAGTTTTAATTCCAGGCCTGGAGCTCTCTCCATCATACCACTTAGCTGTCCGGGGGGATTTTGATTGTCTTTTCTCTAAAGCCTTTGATTCTGGTCTCAGTCAGTGTTCCCACCGCTATTAGGTGAAAGTGAATAGGCTCTCTAGCTCCAGTTAACTACTTAACATCAATTAGCTTTTACAAAAGGATTTTTACTTCAAAGATATAGGAACAAAATAGCAAATATTCCCCACTGAGAGCACATACTTTTCCCCAAGTCTACTTTAGTTTTTGGGGAGAATGTTCTTTTTAAAAATTTATTTTATATATTTATTACATGTTTAAAATATACCGATGCAAAAATTATAATACAATTTTAATTTCATTTGAATAGAATAAAATATGTACTGATAAGTTTATTTGAACATATAGTTTTATGAAAAGGAAGGGACATACTTTGAAAATTTTCATTTGTTACTTAATTTTAATTTTTTTTCCTGGTGGCAGAATCACTCTTACCATTTTCTAGATAGTATTCCTTTCACCAAAATCACATGTAAAGGTAGCACACTGCCTACTGAATACCTAGTCTCCCATTTAGCTGGGTAGATTCTCAAAACTCATTCCTTGCTTCTTGAGTATTGATGCTAAACTGACCACAACCTGGCATGGATTCAGGATCTCAGAGATTCATCGGCCTGAGCTTTCAAAACTCATGAGGTCAAAGCCTCTAGATCAATCTGCCTCTAAAATGGAAAAGAACTAATGATGAGGCAAGTAAAAATAGAGACCCACATTTATGGGGTCACATGGCCTTGGGAAAAAAAAAACAAGACCTTTTATTTTACAGTTTTTTTTTTTGTTTTTTTTTTTTTTGGTACCAGACTTCACCAATAAAGTAGTGAGATGAAGAATCAAAAAAGAATGAACATTGGGAAAAAAAAACAAACAAAAAACAAAAAAACACTAAAGACTCAGATTGTTGGTGTCAAACACAAGAGAAATGATTCCCCTATAACTAATTAGAAAAGTACAAATTAACATTATCTATGTTATATTGCATCTTTATTTATTTTTGTTAAACATTTCCCATTTACATTTTAATCTGATTAGGTCACATTGGGGAGTTCTGAAACCTTAGGTTTGACACATCTACTGGGGTTGATAGTTCATTTTAAATGTCTCCACATCCCATCAAAGATCTTATTTACCACAAGTTTAGCCAACCATCACTAGATACAGAATGTCTACACATGCTTCCGAGTCTCTACAAAGCACTTCCATTGCATGACTGTCCTTGAAGCAGGTTCCCTAGACTCCTCTACCTTGGAAGAAGCCAACAGAGATAGTGCTGTCCCCTTACTTTTGTATGAAAGAATGAATGGGAAAACACATAGTAAACACTTATGTGCCAGACACAGGGTTAAGCTTTCAAGATATGAAGATTAGAAGAGACCATCTCTCCTCTCAGGGAATTTACATTCTAAGGACAAAGGGAGCACATGTAGCTAAAGCAACCTCTCTGGGAGAGAGGAAGCTGGTGATTTGGTCTGGATGGGATGAGAAGTTGAAACATGACCTGATGCCTAGGGCCATTTGGGAGATACGGTGTTCTCAGTGGGCTGGTTTAGAGATAGTCATTAATGAACTGGTTTGGTCCCAAAGGCAGGAGCTCTAAAGATGGACCGATTAGCTCCCCAAAGATAAGGAACATAGATTTAGGAAGCTCTAGATATGAAGGTGGAGAGGAGCAACTAGCTACAGCCTAATAAAGAGAAAAGGCCCATTTTTGTAGTGGCTAGAAACTGGAAAATGAAGGGATGCCCATCAATTGGAGAGTGGCTGAATAAATTATGGTATATGAATCTTATGGAATATTATTGCTCTGTAAGAAACGACCAGCAGGACGATTTCAGAGAGGCCTGGAGGGACTTGCATGAACTGATGCTGAGTGAAACGAGCAGAACCAGGAGATCATCATACACAGCAACAACAGTATTACATAATGACCAATTCTGATGGACATGGCTCTCTGCAACAAAGAACTGTCTCAAACCAGGTCCAATTGTTCACTGAAGAAAACCATATACACCCAGAGAGAGGGATATGAAATATGGACCACAACGTAACATTTTCATGATCTCTATTGACATTTGCTTGCATTGTGTTGCCTTTCTCTGATTCTTTTTTTTTCTTGTAGATAGGATTTTTCTTGCATAACTTCTCAAGCATTTCAACATTATTAACATGTAGTGGACTTCCTGCCATCTAGGGGAGGGGAGGGGACTGGGGGTAAAATTTGTAATGGAAAGCTTTGTAAAGATCAATGTTGGGAAACTACCCATATACATGTTATACAAATAAAAAGCTTTAATAAAAAAAAAAAAGAGAAAAGGCCCAGGTGGAGGGCCCTAAGGCTATCCGGGAGGATATAAATCTGAGACAGGCAATAGAATGATGCTTCAAAATGGAGGTCACAAATCAGTAACCCTGTTTTTACATTCACACGGGCCAAATCTTGGTCAAGAAAACAACATTTGGAAAGCAATATTGAAAATGCTTCCAGGCAGTCAACCACAAGCCTCTAGATGCAATTCTGAATTGTTTCCCTTCTGGTTCAGGGGTTTTGGGAACTAAAGTACAGCTTCCCCCACTTTCACCTCCAACCCCTCACTCCCTTCATTGTCTTTAGGGGAAAGATAATAATCTTCAAAACTGGCCAGCTGGTGTCTCCTAAGCCTTTTGGTTCTCTTCCTACTGACTGACTGCCCTAATTTTCTTGATCCAGCTGCAACAGCTGCTAATCACTAAAGACCTTTTTGCCCTTCCATAGCCTTTTGTGAGCTTTTGTGAACTAAGATTGTACTCCCTACGTTGATTTTTCTAGGCTTTAGGGGAGAAGAGGACCTTGTTTGATTATGTATTGATTAATGTCAAGGGAAATAGTAAAACAGATACCTTCTTCCTTTTCTGCTTGGGAAAGCCTCTGTTGCAATAATTAATCATGGAGGAAAAAGATTGGTTATTGCAGAAAAAGTGGCTTGTGAATTTGAAAGCTTTACCTCTTAGCTTTTCATTTAGGTTTTATAGCCAAAGCATATACATTTTCTTTCTTTTTTATTATTTTTTTTATTAAAGCTTTTTATTTGTATAACATATGTATGGGTAGTTCCCCAGCATTGATCTTTACAAAGCTTTCCATTACAAATTTTACCCCCAGTCCCTCCCCTCCCCTAGATGGCAGGAAGTCCACTACATGTTAATAATGTTGAAATGCTTGACAAGTTATGCAAGGAAAATACTATCTACAAGAAAAAAAGAAAATCAGAGAAAGGCAACACAAAAGCATATACATTTTCATGTATATCCTTCAAATACCTTTTCAAGAAAAGTGAAAAATCCAAAGTTTAGCAAAGAAGTCCAGGATAAATTGGATTTTTGTTGAGAAAGGTTTCTTGGAGACAAATTTTGTTTTAGGTTGGTGGGCAGAAAAAAATATTCCACCCATTTACATGAGCATCATTTTTGTATTTTTTATTTATTCTTAAAAGTTATACATTATTATTATTATTTTGTCATTGATAAAAAGATGTATTTTCCCTTTTTAAAATCTTCCTTCATTAGGAAAGAAAGCCTAATCTTTTAAACAAAGATGCATAGTCAAACAAAACAATTTCTGTATACAAAAACATTTCTGTATCATTGTTTATCATGAGTTCATTACCTCTCTGACAGGATTCATCATCAGCCAGCTGGAAGTGTGGTTAGATATTGTGTTGGTTAGAGTTTTAAAGTTTTTCAAAATTATTTGTTTTTACAGTATTGTCATTATTTATAAATCGTTCTCCTGGTTTGGCTCATTTTACTCTGTATGAGTTCATATGAGTCTTTCCAGGTTTCTTTAGAAACATCTTCTTCATTTCTTCCAGCACAATAAAATGCCATTATATTTATACCCCATAACTTGGTCAGCCATTCCTAAAATGTTGAAGGGAACTTTTTCAGATTCCCATTCTTTGTCTCCTTAAAAAGAGTTCTAAAAGTCTTTGTACATCCTTAGGATCAGGATTAATCCTTTAGGATTAGGACAAATCCCTTCAATCTACCTTCCCTCAAACCTGTTGATTGAGTTAGGGGGCTGTCTACTTCAAGACTTTCCCTGGAAGAATGGATAGATGAAAACAGTTTGTTCCAATAGCCATGAAGGCTGCTGCAGCAGGTGCAGTGGAATGCTTATAGCTTCGTGAGACATTAAAGATGTCAGGTCGTCCACTGCCTCCTGGGTCATCCATCCCTATGTGGTCTGACTTTTGTCCTGCTATTAGACTTCAATGACTCAGGAAGAGAGAGACTCTGCCTCACTTAAACCCAATTCACATCAAAGTCAAGAAATCACCCTGGTGTTGTCATAGGATATCTCTGAAAACAAAGAATGAACAACCTTCCCTCTAATTCTGCCATCTCTCCTCTCTTTCCCTTCTGTTTCCTTTTGGAGTGAGTATCTAGCTATGTCCTCTGAGCATTTCTTCCTTCCTTTGATGAGTCCAGAGAGAAATGAAGTTTAAATCAGCTGCTTCCCTACCCCTACCTCTTTGTTTTATAGGTCTACCTGTATATTCTGATAATTTCCCCTAACCTTCCTTTCAAAGTGATTTGTATTTACAATGCTATTATATTCATTTTTCTCCTGGTTCTGCTCATTTCATTCTGTATCAGTTCTTACAAGTCTTCCTAAGCTTTTCCAAAAAAACATTTCTTTTGTCATTTTTTATAGCAAAATAGAATTCTATCATATCTATATATCAATATTTATGTTAACTTTTTATTGCATTCATATATCATAATGTTTGCAACAATTTTCTATTACATTCATCGACCACAGTTTATTCTGCCATTTCCTAAATAGTGAAGAACCCCAATTTGTATTCTTTGTTATCAGAAAAGAGCTACAGGGGCCATTTTGGTACATATTAAACTTTTCTTTCTGTGTTTGACCTTCCTCATAATATATTTTGTTTTTATTATTAAAGCTTTTTATTTTCAAACATTTTCAACATTGATCCTTGTAAGACCTTGTGCTCCAAATTTTCCCTTCTCCCTCCCCTACCCTGGATGGCAAGTAATCCAATATATGTTGCACATATTAAAATATATGTTAAATCCAATATGTGTAAACATATTTATACAATTATTTTGCTTCACATGAAAAATCTGATCAAAAAGGGGAAAAAAAGAAGAAAGAAAACAAAATGCAAACGAACAACAGCAGAGAGTGAAAATGCTATGTTGTGATCTACCCTCAGTTCCCACAGTCCTCTCTCTGGGTGTAGATGGCTCACTTCATCACAAGATCATTGGAAATGACCTCAATCATCTCATTGTTGGAAAGAATCACGTCCATCAAAATTGATCCTCATATAATATTGCTGTTGCTGTGCACAGTGATCTCCTGGTTCTGCTCCTGATGATATATTTCAATGAATGATCTCTGTTTTAAAATGTAAATGTTTTTAGTCACTTTCTTACAAAGCTATAAAAATAATTTCCAAAATGATTATTCCAGTTCATATCTGATTTATTATGCTTAAATTCAACCCAACCAACATTTACTAAATAATTATTCTAAATGAAGCAATGTATTGCATGCTGTGAAGGAAGGAAAAATGATTAGACATAATCCCTGTATTCATGGAGGTTATTGACTGGGAGGGATAATTAGCCACCTACGCACATAGCCACAAAACAATGAAAAACAAAAAATAAATATCAAAAGAGAATCTCAGATGAAGCACACTAAGAGGGAGAGCTTATTTCTGCCCGGTGTGTTGAAGAACGAAGGCTTAAGGAGGAAACGATATTTAAGGTGGATTTTGGAGGACCAGTCAACCATCAACATTTATTAAGAGCCTACTATATGTCAGACATGCTGCTAAATTCTAGGGATACAAAAAGAGGCAGGAGACAGTCCACAGCCTCAAGGAATTTATAAGCTAATGGGATGATCAATGTTTCCAAAGGTAGAAATGCAGGCAGAGGTGAAAGGAAAGAAAAGAGAGCTGATAAGTTAGGCAATAGGTTCCCAAGTGGTGGTCTTGGGGCTGAGAGGAAAGTATCCCCTGAGACCTTTTCATGGAATTCATGAAGTCAAAACTATTTTCACAATATTAATAAGATTTTAAATTTTCTAATATGGTAAATATCACTAGCTATATCACATATAAACAAAAGTCTTTGAGGGTTCACAATAATTTTCAAGATTGTAAAATGGTCCCAAGTCTCAAAAGTTTGAGAATCAGTGGTTTGTGGGGATTAAAATTGTCCAACCTACAATAAAAGAGATTGAAAAAGAGTTCTGAAGCAATGACACTTTGTTAAAGGGTCCACAGCCCCTCTAATGAAGCAGACCTCAGATGTACCTCATGATCTGAGATGCCCCCATTATATTTATCGATTTTGATGCCCAAATTTGCAAAACAGACATGGTAAAAATATAGAATCTCATTGGTTGATAGACCTTGCTCTTGAGGGCCAAAAATGACATATTAGCAGGAGTGTCACAGATTGGTTGAAGAATGGAGCATTTCCCCTAGTTGGTATAACATGATGGACTCTTCCTAAGATTGGGCAGGAGAAGATGGTATAAGCTTTACCTCCAAGAACATATTGAGGGTGACTTTCCATATCACACCACCACCCATGTTTGGTTTGGGCATGGAATTTGAACAAAACAGGATGGAGATATCTATGTCAGCATTTTTGTGATTACGCAAGTGAGCTCCATAGCTGGTAAACAAGTAATGAACATTACATCAAGCTTTGAAGTCTATTATAGGGCCTTGCTATTAGGATCTTATACAAAGCATGGATTAATATACTGCTTATTCTTATGCCTATTATTAAGCGATTGACCATATATGCATATATATGCAACTTTATGAATATATTAAAATAATTACTAACAGTCATTACCTCATAAATATAATGGACTAATACTGATTAAAATTTGAATAGGGATCCTCAAGAATCACTTTTCTCAGGTTTAGGTTTAGGGAAGGGTTTCAACCAAGATACAGTTAGGAAAATAACATGAATTGGAGAAACAGAAAGCAATCAGTTTTGGTTTGAGTGTAGGATTCCTTTAATGGAGGAATAGATTCGATAAAATAGGTTAGGACCATATTTTAATAGCTTTGAATGCCAGGTTAAGAAATTAATTATTGTTCAATGGACATTAGGAGATCCATTGAAGATTTTGGAGTAGAGGAGGTAAAGGAGCAAAAGAATCCTTCTGAAATTAGACTAAAAGTTCCTTCAGGGTAGGGCTATCTTTTGCCTGATTTTATATCCCTAGTGCTTAATACAAAGTAAGGAAACATGTAGTAAACATTAATAAATGTTTATGGACTGGCTAACTTGGGTAGAATGTACCAGATGGATAGAGGGGGAAATAACCAGTCAAAGAAATGAGTAATGCATTGTTGGTGGAATTGTAAACTGATCCAACCATTCTGGAGAGCAATTTGGAACTGTGCCCAAAGAGCTATCAAGCTATGCAAAAATGTTTGCAGCAGACCTTTTTTTGTAGTGGCAAGGAACTGGAAACTGAATGGATGCCCATCAATTGGAGAATGGCTCAATGAGTCATGGTATATGAATGTAATGAAATATTATTGTTCCATAAAAAATGATCAGCAGGATGGATTCAGAGAGGCCTGGAGAGACTTACATGAACTGATGCTAAGTGAAGTGAGTAGAACGAGGAGATCATTATACACAGCAACAGCAAGATTATATGATGATCAGTTCTGATGGACGTGGCTCTTTTTTAGCAATGAGATTCAGGTCAATTCCAATAGACTTGTGATGGAGAAAGAAAGCCATTTGTATCCAGAGAAAATTTGTGAGGACTGAATATAAATCACACAATGTTATTTTTGCCTTTTTATGTTTGTTTGCTTTATTTTCTTTCTCACTTTTACCCTTTTTTGATCTGATTTTTCTTGCTCAGCATGATAAATATGGAAATACGCTTGAAGGACTGCATATGTTTAACCTATGCTGGATTGCTTGCTGTCTGGAGGAGGGGGTGGGGGAAAGGGAGAGAAAAAATTGGAGTACAGGGTTTTGTAGGGGTAAATGTTGAGAACTGTTTTTGCATGTATTTTGAAAATAAAAAAAAACTATTAATAACAAATTAAAAAAAAGAAATGAGTTAGGGGGAAATTGTAAGAATCCAGGGAAGGAGTTTTGATTCCTAGAACTAGAATGGGGGCAGTGGTACTAGAAAGGCACCAACAGATTGGAGCACTGTTTTAAAGGAAGTGGGGAGGGACTTTGAGGTTTTGGGCTGACCAAAATAGACCACCCCCCCATTTTTGTGGTGGTTGATAAACATATCTCTGAATGTAAATCTGCCAGCAATAGCAACAACCACAAAAAAATCCCACTGTTATTTGCTGCTATATTCTGGTCAGTCTAAAACTTCAAAGGCTTCCCCATATTTCCTTTACAATATTGTGCCAATCTGTTGTTGCTTTTTTTATACCACTCTCTTCATTCTAACTCTGGGACTAAAAACCCCTTCCCTGGACCTACACTTGCCCCCTAATTCATTTCTTTGGTGTTCCCTCCTCCATTTATAAGGTATGTATGTATGTATATGTTACTATTCAGTCTTGCTCAACTCTTTGTGATCCCTTTTATGGGTTTTCTTGACAAAGATACTGGAATGGTTTTCCATGAGGTCAGCAGAATTAAGTGACTTGCTCAGGGTCACACAGCTAGTAAGAGGGTGAGACCAGATTTGAACTTATGAAGATGAGTCTTCCTGATCTGAGCCTAATGCTTTATCTACTGCAAGGCCACCTAGCTGCCTCCAAAAGAACAAGAAGACCTCAGTTCAAATCCTGCCTTTGTGTAAAATCTGTGTAAAATTGGCAAAAGCCAATTGGTTAGTTAACTAACTTCATTGAGCTTCATGTTCTTCATCTGTAAAATTAGGGGGTTAGACTAGAGGGCACCTGAAATCCCTTCCAGATATGGAATTATGATGTGGCCTGGTAGGATGGAGAATATTTATCTTGCCTTCTTCACTTAGCTTTTTCCCTTATTTAATTTGCATGCAAATCAAAGAGGATCTTGGTAAATGATCAAAGAATTCAAACTGACAGTTTTGAGACCAAGAAATCAAAGCTTTCAGTTGGTATATAAAAATGTTCTAGGTCACAATTGATTAAAGATATGCAAATTAAAACAATTCTTAAGTTCTACCTTATATCTATCAGATTGGATAATATGACAAAAAAGGAAAATGATGGATGTTGGAGGGAATGTAGGAAAACTGGGACACTAATGAATTGTTTATAGAGTTGTGAACTGATCCAACCATTCTGGAGATAGTCTGGAACTGTGGCCAAAAGGCTATAAAACCCTTTGATCTAGTAATACCATTGCTATCCCAAAGACATTAAAAAAGGGGAAAGGACCTATTTGTACCAATTTTGTAGCAGCTCTTTCTGTGTGGCTAAGAATTGGAAATCAAAGGGATGTCCATCAGTTGGGGAATGGCTAGACAAGCTGTGGAAAGGTGCACATGAATTGATGCATAGTGAAGTGAAAAGAACCAGGAGAACATTGTGCACAGTAAGAGCAATATTATATGATAAAAAATTCTCCACAGTATAGATCCAAGAAAATCCCAAAAGACTATTCACTTCCAACATACTATCCACTTCCAAGTGATTGCCAGAAGGTACTGAAAATCAATGTGATTCCAATTTGGAATCCATCTTTCTCAACAAGTCTTTGGCTCATGTCAGGATTGGGAGGAAAAAGAACTTTTAATTGCTACCACTTCTAATCAAAGATAAATCTAAGGAGGGTATGGCTTAAGCTGTTTAAACATATATATACATACATATATACATATATATTGAAAGAGAGAAAAAAGAGTGAACTGTATTTCAATATAATTTGCTTTCTTTGTAATCTTTTTTTTTTTACCCTTGCTGAGGAAATTGGGGTTAAGTGACTTGCCCAGGGTCACACAGCTAGGAAGTGGCTGAGATCAGATTTGAACTCAGGTCCTTCTGACTTCAGGGCTGGTGCTCTAACCACTGTACCACCAGGCTGCCCCGCTTTCTTTGTAATCTTAACAGATTTTTCAAATGCATATACATTTTATGTATGTTTATTGAAGATGTCTTTAGACTTCACCTAATTGCCTAAGGGGATCTGGACACAAAAAGGGTTAAGAACTGACCTGATGGATCTCTAAAGGATCCTTCAAAAGTGTGATACGTTCAAGAGATATAATTTCTGGGTAATTAACCATTTTATTCATTATGACTAATGGGTAATAAAAGGATGGCCATTTGGCTGTCTCTGGTAAACCAAAGCTGAAACATAACAGGCTTCTCAACACTAATATGCCCTTGGAAAAGTGAATGATTCCCACCAGGCAATCAACTCTGGCTAGTTAACAATTAATGAGAATATGAATATTGTAATGAGAGGCAAGCTCATTCTAACGAGGATTTGGGGGACATGACTCTGAGCACTTAGTTCTAGACTTAGCCTTTCCCAGACCATCCCAATCTAGGGCAATCTAGACAACAGGAGAATCCACTTCCATTCAGACCTGTCTGAGTAAAACACAGGGGGCCAGATTTTACCAATTCATCTAGACTAGAATTTTTTTCCTTTTTGCTCAGATCTAAATTTTCCTAGTTGGGTAAATTTTGCCTACAATTTCATCTCATTATCAGCCCTGTGCTTCAAAGTCTGGATAAATAAGCTACAGGGATTGATTTCTGAATGAGGAATTATAAAGGGGAAAAACCATAATTCTAATTCAATAATTGGTTCTCTATATGAGAGAGAAATAATCTTGTTTTTTTTTTAAATTCTCCCAAATGATCTCCTCAGAAAAAAAAATCAAAGCATCTCCCAAATCTGAGCCTTTGCATAGGCCATCCCTTATACCTAGAATGCACTCTGTCATCTTCTCTGTGACAGACAGGGAGTTGAGTGACTGATTCAGGGTCACATAATTACTATCTAAGGTCACATTTGAACTCAGGAAAATGAGTCTTCCAGATTTCAGGCTCAGCATTCTGTATACTATGATTCTCCCTAGCCATCCATCTTTTCCATGTGAAGCTTTGCTTAATCCTGGGGTAACTAGAGAGGGAACCCATTTCACCCCATGGAGAAAGCAATTGCTTCTAATTTTGCCCTTGGTTTTCAGTCACTGCCCAAATTTCAAAGCATGAATTATCTGTAGTACTAAATGTCCCTGTCATTAGTTATCTTGGGAATATCATAAAACTAGTAGGGATAGAAGACAAGAGACTAGATTCTCCTTTAGAAATCTCATTAGAATAAATGGAGATGATTCAATAATTTTCCTTTATTCTTTCATTCAGGATTACATATATTTATGAATAGTTAAAAGGTCTCCATTTTTTTGGCTCTATACTAGATGAATCCATATACAGAGGTTTAGTCAGTTTTTGCCTCAAAAGCAAAGATGAATTGATTATAGATTATACTTTCCTACTTAGAAAAGGGATGTATATTTGAATGGTGCTCCAGAACCCACACAGAATCCAATTTGTAATAGACTCTTAAGTAACTAACTTTAATCCCACTTTATAGACAAAAAATTTCAGACACGTATAGGTTTAATTTTAAAAAATTATTATATTTTGTTTGAATATAATTGATACTTCCCAACTGGTGAAACAACTGCTGTTTGTCCTTCATTCTTGAAGAAGAATGACATCACTTGTATGACATACAAGTGAATTGGATTGAAGTGAGGGAGGGCTGGGCAGCCTTTCTTGCTCCACTAGAGTCATCTGGATCCAATGGCAAGATAAAGAGCAGGATAACTGGAGATGGCCCTGGATGTAGTGGGAGACCTTAGACTGTTAAAAGACCTTACATTAAGATCTTTAACAGGTCTCAGTTTGACTGAGGCAACTCCCAACCTGTGATTAAGCTAGGTAAAAATGAAGCAGAAAATGGTTTCTTTTACCTATTAAAAAAAACAATCTGGAAGGGAAAGACTCTCAGGATTTTTGGCCCAAATAGAAACAATTGTTATTTATGTTCACTCTGAAAATCAGGGCCCAAATGATGACCAAGTGGGGCTTGGCCTGGACACTATAGCTGGCCAACAGCACAGCATGGTAGAAAGAATCTGGTTTTAAATCTTGGTTCTGCCCCTTATTATCTGGGCGACATTTTGGGAAGTCACAGGAACAAGATGACTTCTGAAATTCTTTCCTCTTCTAAATATGATCTTCAGATAAATACCTTTTACAAACCCCTTTCCATTCAGCAAAAAATGAGATAACAAAAAAGTCCTTTACACTCCTCAAATCCCTACCTATAGGCTAGCAATCATTTTTAGATGAGGTTAAGATTATTCAGTTTATTATTAGATAAGATTATTATTTTAAAATATATTCAGTTTTTTATATAACACAAACTCCTCAACTTGCCCTTTAAAGCCTCTCACAATTTGGCTCAAGTAGTTTTCAAAGTTGATTTTACATTGATCCCCTTCCCACAGACTACACTTCTACCAAATTGACCAATGGGCTCTTCTCATGGACTTGGTATTCCATTGCCCACTTTTTGCCTTTGCTGGAGCTGCTGCCCATACCTAAAAGACACCCCTTTCTTTCCTCCACCTCATGGAATGGTAAACTTCCTTTAGGGATCAGCTCACATGGTACATCCTGTAGGGAGCCTTGATTAATGTACCTAATTGTTCAGACTCTCTCCCTCCTTACTTTGTCTCATACTTGCTTATCTGTGTATATATTGTATTCTCTAGGAGAATGTAAGCTCCACCAGGACAGATACATTTTTACTAACAAAAAAATCAATGTTTTGTCCATAGTTACTGTTAAAATTATATTTGCCAAGTTACATTAAAAATAATATGAAAATGTAATCTTGCCTTTGTACAGAACAGTAACAATTCTACATTTGGGATAGTATGTTGTTAATATTTTTCAAACTGATTGGGCTGCAGAATACTTTTGGACTTGCAATATGTGAGCGGAGATTCTAAATGCTAGTCTAGGGGTCTTGAGGACATAGCACAGATTGGGCCAAAGGTGGGTTATGGAAATCAGAATCAAAATAGAAAAAAAGTTAAGCTTATTTTCCTATTGACAATTTGTTACAGATATTTTTAATGTCCCTATAATTTTCTTTTTCTGTCTTTCTTTTTTCTTAGAGGGGGGAAGGGCAACCAATTGGGGTTAAATGACTTGTGCAGGATCACACAGCTAGTAAGTATTAAGTGTCTGAGGCTGGATTTGAATTCAGGTCCTCCTGATTGCAGAACTATTGCCATCTCACTGCCTCTGTATAATTTCCAATTAATATTGTAATGGAGAAATGAAAATAGATGGGCAACAAACAGAAAAAACAGGGAAAGGATTACAAGGATTTTTTAAAAATTATAAATTATTTTTAAGGGTAGTATATTCATTCCATATGGACTCTAAGATCCTAGCCCCAGACATGCTTCTGGAGGAGGAAGAAATAGTCCTGAAAAGAGCAAAGAAAGGAAAGGCAACTAGAGCACACTAGGAAAAAAGGAAAGATATCCAATGTATGGGGGGAAATCTTCTAACCTCATTAATTCTGGAAACCGGTAATCAAGAGAATACCAGCAGCTTGAATAGATTTGTCTACTTTCTCAAATTATATACCAGTTTTAATAGAGTCAGTCACACATGCATCAAGGACATCCTGGACAAGGTTAACAGCAGGGAACACACAGACTTTTGTAACTGATATTCCATAGTGGACTATATCATTTCCATCACATGATTAAATAAAAGATGCAGCAATAGAAGGTCCCACTGAGCTTATTGTTTGGTGATAAAAAGGCTGTTGAATCAGTAAAACAAAATGCTGCCTTAAAAGCAACAAGAAGTTCCTACAAGATCCATCTATCCATCCATCCATCTATCCATCCATCCATCCATCCATCCACCTATCCATCTATCCAAAATAGTCAAGATCTTCGAAAGATATAACATCAAAGATAATCTTATTCAACAGTTCTTTAGTCAAAAATATCAGGAGATGCACAAAACAGGTAAATGTCTGCTTGACAAGGTTTTTGCTACTGTCATAGAGAAGATCCAGTCTCTCACTCAAGTTGAAAAGGGATTCCCTGAGTATGGTGAAGTCATCTAGATGATGGTCCTGGTTATAAATGGAATAATGCTGTGGCACCAAGCCCTGGATGATTGAAGATCCTCCTAGAAGGGATGTGTAACCAGTCAGAAGAATTTAACCTACTTATGCAATAATAACAACAAATATTGTAATATACAACACAGACTATTCTAATAATTAGATCACACATATAGTAATAATAAAGATAGCTAGAATGTATGTAGTGTTTTGAAGTTTATAAAGTGCTTTATGAATATTATTTTATTTCAACAACTCTGTGAAATAGATGCTATTCTATTTTATAAGTGAGGAAATAGAGTCTGAAAGATCTTAAATGATTTGCCCAGGACAAACAATTGGAAGTTTCTTTGTTGAGATTTGAACTCAGGTTTTCCTGATCCTAGGTGCAATTGTGACACCTAAGTGCCAATGTATACTAACAGAACAAAGTGGATGAAAATGCTGATTCAGATTATGACATGCTGTCAGATGGACAACCCATAGAGATTGATAATCAGTCTGTATATATTTATATATACACATACATATATGTCTATGCATACATACACACACACAGACACACACACACATATATATATATACACCTATACACATATGTACACACCTACTCACATGGATAGTTAATATTTTTTTTTTTTTTTGCTGAGGCAATTGGCGTTAAGTGACTTGCTCAGGGTCACACAAGTGTTAAGTGTCTGAGATCAAATTTGAACTCAGGTCCTGCTGACTTCAGGGCTGGTGTTCTATCCACTGCACCACCTAGCTGCCCCTTTGGATAGTTTATCTTGATGAGAAATTGAGTCCAGAATTCAACAGGAGGAAGATAGGAAGTTGAATTGCTTTCAGGAAATTGCAAAGCTCCTTTGAAAATCCCGAACTTCACCCAGAAACAGAGACCAATTTGAAAAAAAATATGGACAATTAGCTGGTGTTGCAGGTTTGTGAGTCATGGAACAGCATATTCTCTGAATAATTGATTGGTAACACCCAGAGGGCAAGGAAGAAGTACAGGGTGGTTATGAGCAGGCAGTAACACATTACAGGGACAGAATTAGGAAGAACCCAAATAAAGGATATCATTAAAGAAAGGTTGAGCAAAAATAATGGGCTGGCCATGTGACAAGACTGAGCAATAATCTTGGGATACGCCTGGGTCTTATTTCATTATCCTTGGAATACCAGAAGAAATGGAGGGAGCTCTCCAGTGACTGGAGATGAGTTAGGTTCATGCTTCTTCCCTCCTGCAAAATGGATTAGCTTTTCCTGAAAGGAGACACTGCTGTCCCTAGGACCAGGTTGGTCCAACACAGCTTCCAAGGCATCTAATGGCATACAAGTCCAGCCATGTTCTAAGTCCCTTGGAGATTGCAGGAGGAGGCATTTCCTTCCTTGCCCTGTTGCCCTGCTGGCCAGATGCTTTTCTATGAAGAAGGGGGTGGAAATTTTCCCTATCAGAGCTGTAGCTAAGGGCCTTTGGATCCTTGATGTATTATCTGTGCTGTGATTGGATAATGAAAAGCCCAACTTTGTTAGCCATTCAATGATGGATGAATGCCTCATTTTCTCCTAAATTGAACTTAAATGTTAACAGTGATAGCACTAGATCTAACCCTTCTACCTCCCCTCCAAAACATCGGGTGTACCTCTGGTCATGAATTTAGGAAAGAATATGAATCAGACTTGCAAAGGATGGGAAGGCTTGGTGTGGTCCTTAACGGCTTCAAGCAGTTGAATTGTGAGTGTTGTAATGGAATAGAGGAAACAATTCTGGTCTTAAGATATTACCTCTTTGTGCCAAATCTGAAGTTTGTGGTGCCATTTGGGAAGTCCTAATGCAAGAGTTCTTAACCCAAGCCCCCAAGGGGTGGGTGGATAGATTTCAAGGGCTTCCAGGAATTTTGATGAGAAAAAAATGCATCTATAATTCAATGTTTCCTTTGCAATCTTGTGTATTTTATTGGATACATTTAAAAATGAGATTTAGGAAGGACTCTATTGACTTCAGCAGATTTATAGGCAAAGGAATTCAGGACATAAACAAGATTCAGAAGCCCTTCCTTGTGACAATTGTTTGCCAAATAAATGAAACTTTTCAAGAAATATTTATTAAATACTTATTTTAGTTATGGGTTATGGTAGACATGCTTTTGAACATATGCTCTAATTGTGGAAGGATAAGATGGATTCAAAATAAAGTGCTTTAGGAAAGCAAAACATGAAGGAAGATATCATTTTGGTAAAGTTCATAAGAACAAACCCCCAAATCTGAGTTTTAGAAAGAAATTTATTCGGTCATTTGGCAGAGGGAGAGAGAGCCAGGAAGAAGAGATGGCTTCTTCTCCAAGTCTTTGTGAGCTTATGTTCTCTAGAGTTCAGACAATGGCATAAGAACTTTGGTCTGGTTGACTTCATGTAGGCAGTAGATATCCAAGATAGGGCAGTTTGAGACATATATCAATTCTTGTCAAGATCTCTTCACAGACACAAGGAAATAAGAGAGATGTGAATGGCAACCTTGATTGATGTCAGAACATTGAAGCATGGAAGACTATGACTGAAATGCGATGGGAAGGACCACCAAACATTTGGAATGGAATAAAAGGTATAAGGAAGGGATGAAAGGAGTTAGAACATTCCAGGAAGAAGTAGCTCCTAGTCTTCCAAGGAACGATGAGATGTATCCACAGGTAATCAAAGTAGGAAGTCATCTACTAACAGAGAAAGAAGTGAAAAATAATGAGTCTCGGTGATTCCCTGATGAGAGACACAGTCACCCACATTTGTTGACCTGACATAAACAATAAGAGATATCTGTCATCCTGCTTGGACAACTACCCGGGATAGTGAAGAGTCCCCAATTACTTGTCAAAGCTGACAGTCATTACACGTTCTTTGTGTGTATACTGACTCATAGGAGGAAAGGAGCAGGGGACAAATAGCAGCAGAAGGAACCCAGATTCTATGACTTCATATTAAGGAATATGAAGTCCTAGGCAAAAACAGAAGACTTAGGAGCACAGGTGGTGTATTCATCAGTGCTGCCAAATGAAAATGAAGAATGGGGTAGTCTATTGGGAAAGAACAGTTGGCTACAAAATGGTGTCTGAGCATGGGATTTGCATTTCTGGACTGCAGTTTAAAATAGAGAACTGATAAGATGTTCGTCAGAGATGGATTTCAGTTTGAAAATCTGATCACAGACGGAAATGGAAGGAAAAATGGGTCCTACATATCTGCCAAGCCAATTACCATGGAGAGCAGCGGCAACTACATATCTCCAAAAAGGGAAGCACTGATAAATTCCAGGCTTTCAGACATCTTTACAGAAATAAACAAAACTATATATAATTAAAGGTTGACTTAGAGCTTTCTGAGTTTCTTGGACATCAGCTGCCAAAATCATCTCTTGGGCCATCATTGCCTCTCCCTTCCCTCTGGAAAAAAATGTACTCTGCCTCTAAAAGCACTCTTTGGCTTTATCTTATAGATTTCCAGGCCTTCGCAGCACTTTCTGAAAATTTCAGCCAGCCTATACTCTACTCCACTTTCCAGCACTCCTTTTGTGCTGTCTTCCTACAAGGTGAACTCCTTGTTAGAAACCATCTTGCTGGCTTGTATTTGCAGTCCTAATTTTTAGCCCAATGCCTGATACTTAATCAAGTCTCCTTCCCTCCCCTTCCCTTTTCTAAGTGAAAATCTTATATTAAATTCTTCAGGAAAGGAAATGGAGGAAAAAACAAGAAGAGAAGGTAGAAATAGGATGCATAAAAAAACAGTTTCTTCCTTAAAGTTATTTTATATTCTCTCTGCCTTTATCTCTCTAAAAAGGCAGATTTGATCTGACATTTCGTTTATATGAGCAACAGCACAGATTAGGAAAAAAGCAAAAGGTAATCTAAAATCTATCCATTCATTCTTTCATCTTTCTGTCTACCCGCTCATGTATCCATCTGTCTGTCTATCTGTGTCTGTCTATCACTGTATTCAAAATCAAGATCAATCTATTTATTTTCTCAAATTTTAGGTTTTATTTAGAGATCTTCATTCACTTAGAGAAGGACACATACACACCCACCCACACAAACTTTTATATCCTCAAAAGTCTATGGTGTGACTGATCTCACACCAGTCTTTCTAAGCTACAGCCCTGCAGCCAGGTATGTGGAGGGGAAGGGGGGAACTTGCAGATAAGAGGTTTGGGATTACTATTCGTAGCAGGAAAGAGAGCCCTCGAGCTGGAACTAGAAGACCTTGAGTCTGGGTATTAGGCCTGTCATTCAGGAGCTGTGTGAACTGGAAGAAATCACTCCTTCTGGGGCAGCTAGGTGGTGCAGTGGATAGAGCACCAGCCCTGAAGTGAGGAGGACCTGAGTTCAAATCCGATCTCAGATACTTCATACTCCCTATCTGTGTGACCCTGGGCAAGTCACTTAACCCCAATTGACTCAGCAAAAAAAAAAAAAAAAAAAAGAAATCACTCCTTCTTCTTATATGTAAAATAGAGGGTTTGATTGTAATCTCTAAGGTCCCTTTCAGCTGTCAAATCTGTAAGATTGTGACAATTTCTCTGAGTCTCAATTTCTTCACCTGCAAAATGGGGATGGGTTAATACTTGCCCTAGCTCTCCATGGTAGTTTGTTATGTCTGTCTCTGCTTCTTGTGATTTCCTTGGCTTAGGATGCTCTCGGTGTGGGAATGCAAAATTGAAGACAGTTTCTTTGCTCAAGGACTTTACACTCCATTAGAGACAGTACATTGGGAGAAGAATGATGGCCAGGGACAGGGATTTAATCTGGAAAGTTATAAAGATTGTGAGTGGAGCCATAAGGACAAGATCTGGGCTTGTGATTTCACTAGTATAGGGGACTCCCAGGTGAAGGAACCTCTTTTCCAATGCTTTCTCTGTAGTGTGTAGTCTGGGGAGGGGTTGCTGCCCCCCCTGAGCAGTGAGGTGGTTTGCTGTGAGTCACACTGTCAGCTTGAGTAAGTGGTTCTGCTTGGATCCAGGTCTTCTGCCTTTGAATCCAGCTCTTGACTTGCTCTTTCTTGGGGAGTGGAGTCAGAGTGGGTAGACTGTGGTTCTAGAACTGGATAGCAGGGACAGGTTGAAGAGGAACATCAATGGCTGGTAATAATGTGGTTGGGGAATAATGGAAAATCTCATTGGATCCTGCTTAGAGAGAGTTTGCCACACTGGGTTCACATTCTGTCTCTGGGACTTTCTATCTATGTGGTATTGGACCTCAGTTGCCTCATCTGTAAATAAGGGAGTTATGGCCTCCCAGGTCCTTCCAGCACTGGACCAGTGATCTTAGGAGCCTAGAAACTCCCAAAGTGGCACACAGGGAAACACTGGGGCCAGTATTGGAGCAAGACTTGAGCCCACATCTTTCTGTACCTCTTGCCACTAGCTATTCTTCTTAGGGGGAGTTTAGAAGAAACTTTCATTTCCCATGCTGTGAAACATGAGTTTTCTATGATCGTTTAGAATGGTAACAATATAAATGAATAAATAAAGCATTTGTTAAATGCTTACTGTGTGTACAACATTTTGGCTGTACCCACAGTACAAAGTGTAGCAAAGCAGACACAGTCCTTGCTTTAAAGGAGTTCATATTGTGAGAGGAGAGACTGTACACGTGGAAGGAGTCAGCAAAAAGTCAGGTGGAAAGGTACCAGGTTCCTTAGGTTCAGCTTTTTCTTTCATGTCATGTCAACTGATAAAATCTTCTCAGTTTCTGATTTAAAACCCTCTGAGAGTACCCAAGACTTTGGGGGCAAGAATTTTCCTCTCTGGAATGAATATATCTGAGATCTGTACAAGGTGCAGGATGCATTCAGGAAAGACTAGGACCTCTGGTGTGAAGGCTGCCGAGCCCTCTACCCTTGGGGTCCACTTGATCCATGTAACTCTCCAAGAAGCTGTAGCTTGCACAGTGGCCAAACCCTGGTAAACGGTTTTGACAGAGGGGCTGAACCAAAGGCTCTCAAGCCCTATGGTGAGTTGGGAGGGGGGAGGTTGATCCCAGACCTGTAAAAACTTCCCCTGGTAGAATGTACAGATGAGAGCAATTTGTTCCAACAGTCATGAAAGCAGATAAAATGCTTAGAATTTGTTTAGACATCAGACATCAAGGTCATCTGCTGCATCTTGAATCATCGTATCTGGTATACAATTATATATGATGACTTTCCTGATTCCCCAGATGGCATTGCTCCATATTCATATGGATTTCATATATTTATTCATTTATTTATTATATTTATTCATATATTTATTAATATAAAATATTGTCTCCTTCATTACAGTGTAATTTAAAGTGGAAGAAATTCATACATACTGAGTTTAGCCCAGTACCTGGAGTATAGAAGACACTTAATAAATGCTTGATGATTAATTTTGTTTTTACTCATTTTTCCATAGTTAAATATTTAGTTTCTCTCTTTTCTTCTCCATGTCTTTCTCTCTCATTCCACCCCTTGCATAAATATTTCTCTATCAATAAACTTTCTTCCACCCCAAGACTGGAGCCTTTCCCAGATCCTAGCAGTTGACTTTTTATTTTTACTTTTTTTGCCAGGAAGGAAGTGTCAGGGTATGGGTGACGGGATCTAGACCTGGGATTTTATTGATGTTGGTGATTCCCAGTTCCATTCTCTAATATGGATTGACAACTCATGTAATAATAGCCATAGAGAGTTCTCTAGGGACCCTGAGAGGTAACTTGCCCATGATTGGGACACTATTTGTGAAGGATTGAGTCCATGAATTTCTGGCACCAAAACCATTACTCTAGGTACAATGCTCCAAAGCTTTCCTCACACACACGGGATTTAAGGGACATTAAATGCCCTACATTGGGTAATGTGACCCTATAGCACAGTGGAGGGAAGGCTAGATCTGGAATTAGACATGATTGAGGCTGAAGCCCTGGGTCTGACATTTCCCAGCTGTGGGATCCTGAGGATATCACATGACCTCCTGTGGCCTTTGTTTCCTTATTCTCAAAATGGAGAAAAAAAATTACATGAAGCCCTTTGCAGACCTTTTGTAGAAATGGCAGTTGTTATTGGTCTGAAGCAGAGCCCGGTGGGTTCCCTACCTGCCTCTCTGGAAACCTGGGTTTAAACCTTTGTTTCCATACATTTTGTGCATTGCCAGGTTAATTGCTTTAAATAGTAACAGTGACAGGATAAGAATGAGATTTGTGATTTCATAGGGAACTTCTGAATGAGGAAAATCCCTCCCTCAGTACAATTGGCACCTTCTTTGCAACTTACAATCTTAAAATTATTTGAGAGCAGGGCTTCTTAAACTTTTTCCATTCATGACCCTTTTCGCCCAAGAAATTTTATATGACCTCAGATATATAGGTATATAAAACAGATATATGAATCAAACATTTACTGATATTACATCATAATATTGCGACAACCTCAGTCAGTTATGAGATGTTGTAAGGAGCTGGAACCCAGAGCAATGAGAAGTTAAGTGACTAATAATAAAATATGCCACACTTAGTGACAAAATATTTTAATAACATTAAAAAAGGGATTTAAATGACCTGCCTGGTTTTATTACAATCCTTTCTCTCCCCCTCCCCTTTTCTCCTCTTTCCTTTCTTCCTTTTCTCCTTCCCTCCCCTCTCTTATCCTCACTCTTTCCTTTTCCTCTCCTCTCCTCTTCCTTTCCCTTTCCCTTTCCCTTTCCTCTTTCCCTTTCCCTTTCCCTTTCCCTTTCCTCTTTCCTTTTCCCTTTCCCTTTTCCCTTTCCCTTTCCCTTTCCTTTTCCCTTTCCCTTTCCCTTTCCTTTTTCCTTTCCTTCTTTCCTTTTTTTCTCCTTTCCTTTTCCTTTCCTTTCCTTT
>JAJPUD010002516.1:171191-190890 GCA_023553655.1 Myrmecobius fasciatus
TTTTTCCTTTCCTTTTTCCTTTCCCCTTTCCTTTCCTTTTTCCCTTTTCCCTTTTCCCCTTTCCCCTTTCTTTTTTTCCTTTCCCTTTTCCCTTCTTTTCCTTTCCTTTCCTTTCCTTTCTTTCCTTCTCCTTTCCTCTTGTTGGCCTCAGGAAAAGCTGGGTTCAAATGCTGCCTCTAATAACCCCTAGCTGCTGGAGATACTACCTAACCTCTCTGTTCCCTGAACAACTCTAGTTGCTCTCTGCTGCCGGTCTGTGATGGCAGAAGGAGTGCCTGCACTAAGACTCCTCTGCATGGATGAAATCACAGGCCGGACCCAGACGAGCCAAGGAAATGATAGCCCCAATAAGAACAGACCCCGAGACCCCAAAGGTGTACCCAGTGCTCTACATCCCTCATCCCATGGCGTTCTGTGTGTTTCCCATCTGATAAAATAGTGTAACTCTGTCTTGCCCCTCCTTAAATCACGGCGATGCTGGAAGATGAATTCTGCAATGTGTCCTGAGCTCTTTGGGGAAAGGCACTCCATAAATGCACAATGTTATTCTCGGGGAACGTACTGTCCTCTCCGCTGGGGCTGTGGAGCCAACCTCCTCCAGAGCTGGAGCAGCTGTTGCGGGCCGTCTTCCTGGCTGACTCACCCTCTGACCTTGCAAAGATTGCTTACCTACCACCCAGGAAAAGAGAAAGGATGAGACTCCCCCCCCTTTCAAAGAAATGAGGGAGAAGATTCTTAACAAGTACTCCCACCCAGTTGGGACCTACATCTCCCCCTGGACAGAGGGATGTCTGTGCTCCTTAGTCTTCCCTAACAATAAAGAAGGGGTGGCAGGCTGGGGTGGAGGGGGGATACCAGATTTCAGCAGAACCCACCCTCATCCTTTCCCATCTCTTAGGGACTCCCCTCCCCCCCATCTTTTCCCCACCTTCCCCTTTGTGGATTCCATTCATTGCCTTATTTTTCTCTTCAATGCTATCAATCTTTTTCAGTGATATGGTTTGTTTTTACGTCACCTTCATTTCTAAATGTATCCCTTCTCCTTCCTCCCCTCTTCCCTACTGAGTCATCGCTTGTAACAAAGAAGGAAAAAAAAGAGGGGGGAAGCAGTTCAGCAAAAAACAAAACAAAACA
This sequence comes from Myrmecobius fasciatus, assembly GCA_023553655.1. Taxonomy (NCBI): domain Eukaryota; kingdom Metazoa; phylum Chordata; class Mammalia; order Dasyuromorphia; family Myrmecobiidae; genus Myrmecobius; species Myrmecobius fasciatus. The sequence goes on from JAJPUD010002516.1 coordinate 172,326, forward strand.
AAACAAAACTTATCCATGCATCAATCAAGTTGGACAGAATATATATTATTTTTTTGACAATTGATAAAATATTGTTAATACATAAGATAAAACAAAAGGAAGTACAAAAGGAGACACAGCCAAAGAGGTTTATTTTGTTCCTACTTGGTTAAATATATGTATATATCTAATATATATGTGGATGTGTATATATATATATATATATATATATATATATATAAAACGTGCATGTGTTATATATGTATATAGGATGTGTTATATTATGTATATGTATGCGTGTGTTACAGTATGTATATATAATATAATGGTATTCTGAATCCATAATCTCCCACTTTTGCAAAGAAGAGAAAAAGGTTCATTTCTTTTGTCTTCTGAGGGAGGGGGCAGGCTGGTCATTATGATCACTCGAGAATCCTAAACTCAGAGATTCAGCTTGTTTGAACTCAGAAATTACGGAGTCCAACCTCCTCATTTTACAGATGGGGAAACTGAGGCCCAGAGGGATGAAGAGATTTGTCCCAAATCACAAACATAGTATCAGGGGTGAGATTTGATTCAGGCCCAGCATATTACCCATTATTCCAAGCTGCCTCTTAAATCTTTCAAGTTCCCATCTTGGGTGTCATCAGCTTTCTGATTTTTCTTCCTTCTTTCCATCCTCCCCTTGCATCCCCTTCCTCTTTCTGGCCAAGCAAGAGAGAGCTTACTCCCCTTTTTTTGTCAAAGTAAATTTTATTGAAATATTTCTGGACAGAAATAGGCAAATGACATGAGTCCGGGATAAATGATCAGAAGCTCCGGTGCTGGCTCAGGTTGCTAGCTCTGTGAACTCTGTTACTTAGTCACTTAACTTCTTGGAGTGTTAGTGTTAGTAGAGAGAGCACTGCCTCTGGAGTCAGAGGTCCTGAGTTCAAATTCTACTTTCTGACCACCTTGCTCCCTGAGTGATTTGAGGGAAGTCACTTAACCTGGCTGTGCCTCAGTTTCCATATCTGTATAATGAAAGGGATGGATTAATGAACCTTAAGATCCTTTCCAGCTCTAAATCTATACCCTTATACTTTTTGTTCATGTCTACCTCAGAGAAGTACTATGGAGACCCAGGAAAACAATAAAGACTAAAGTTCTTTAGAAGTTATAAAGTTGGGGCAGTTAGATGGCATAGTGGGTAAAGCACTGACTCTGGAGTTCAAATCCAGCCTCAGAGACTTAACAATTACTAGCTGTGTGACATTGAGCAAGTCACAACCTCAATTGCCTCAACACACACACACAAAAGTTGTAAAGCCTGATGCAAATGTGAAGTATTAGGGAGTCATGGAGAAGGTAGAGTGGGAAAAACTAGGAGAATCTTGGTTTCATAGAGTCCTTTTAATACTTACTGGCTTTGTACTTGGGTAAATAAATCCATTTGTAAAATGGAGATAATAAACCTTGAGGGTTGTCTTGGGGACCAACTGAGAATGTATGTAAAATAAAGCATCAAATCTCCATATGAATGCTAACTATTGCTATCATTATCATTAATATTGTTATTATTATTTTAAGATTTCAAGGGGGGCAGCTAGGTGGCGCAGTGGTTAGAGCACCAGCCCTGAAGTCAGGAGGACCTGAGTTCAAATCTGGTCTCAGACACTTCCTAGCTGTGTGACCCTGGGCAAGTCACTTAACCCCAATTGCCTCAGCAAAAAAAAAAAAAAAAAAAAAAAAAAAAAAAAAAGATTTCAAGGGGAACCACAATATGTGGAAAACAGGCTGTACTTCAGAGTCAGGAAAATCTGGATTCAAATCATATCCTGACTTCCTTGTTATCTAACCTTGACAACACTCAACAGCCCAGTTCCTGTTGTAAAATGGACATTTGTTGAGTATTTTTCAGTCACGTTTGACATTCTGCAATATAATTTGAGGTTTTCTTAGCAAAGATACTAAACCGGTTTGCTATTTATTTCTTTCTCCAGCTCATTTGACGGGAGAAGAAACTGAGGTAAACAAGGTGAAGTGACTTGCCCAGGTGACACAGCTAGTGAGTGTCTGAGACTAGATTTGAACTCAGAAAGAGGATTCTTCCCAACTCCAGGTTTTGTACCCTGTCCATTGTATCACCTAGCCCCCTAAATAATAATACTTGTAGCACTCACTTCATGAAATTATTATGAGCCTCATGAAATAATTGTAAAGGGGCTTTACAAATTTTGAATAAGTAAATATCAGGTTTTTTCCCCTGAGACAATTGGGGTTAAGTGACTTGCCCAGGATCACACATTAGAAAGTGTTAAGTGTTTGAGGTCATATGTGAACTCAGGTCCTCCTGACTTTAGGATTGGTACTCTATCCACTGCATCATTTAGCTGTCCCATAAATATTAATTATTTTTATTTAATTATTATTGGTTTTTTTTGCTAAAGCAATTGGGGTTGTGACTTGCCCAGGGTCACACAGTAGGAAGTGTTAAGTGTCTGAGGTCATATCTGAACTCAGGTCCTCCCGACTTCAGGGATGGTGCTCTAACCACTGCCCCATAAATATCAGTTATTTTTAATTGCAGAATTCGAGAATTGGATGTTGTTGGTAACTTATTCAATCCACATAAGAAAGAAATCCCCACTCCAACATACTGGACAAATGGTATCCAATTAAGTTGTAGTGTACCTGACAGAAGAGGCATCATGGGAGAATTCATAGAAGGACAGCTCTACAGCCAAGGAGACCTGTGTTCAAGTCCTGTCCCTGATACACACCAGCTTTGGGACCCTGAGCAAATCCCTGAAACATTCTAGGATTAAAAGGCAGAGAAAGGGCAGATCTTTGTGATTGAGGGAATTTTTTTCATCAGGAATTGCCTGTATCCACAAAACCCCATGTCCAGTCCTTATCCCTGTTCCCACTCAGGGAGACTAGGAGAAAGGGATTCCAAGACTTTGGAGCTTGTGCAACAGTCACACCCTAGTAAAATTATCTCTGGAGATGAGTTAAACCAGGGTGAGGGTAACCAATAAGCCGCAGACCTCCCGGGGATTTGGGGAGCATGTGAAGACTTTCTGAGACAGAATGGATGGATGAGAACAATTTGTTCCAATGGCCTCGAAGGTGGCTGAAGCAGGTATTGTAGAGTGCTTAGAGCTTGCCCAAGCTCTGAGATGCCCAGGTCATCCACTGCATTCTAGGCCATTGCCAGTCATCCTGACTTTTGTCCTGCTGTCCGATACAACTTGAACTCTGATTCACATACAAGTAGATTTTCTTTTCTTTTTCTTTTTAAATTTTTCTTTATTTATTTTTACAAGTAGATTTTCAAAAATGAAGGACAAACAACAATACCCAATAAATGACATATGATAAATAATGAGTGGGGAAAGCTCTTGGATACTGTTGGATAGAAGTCTCGCTCCCTGACAAGATGTTCAGCTCTTGATCATCTGTTCTGGAAACTAAACATGGGGAAATCTTCACCTCAGGTAATTTTTCCCCCATTCCTGGGTCGCAGCTCTTGCTCTCAGTGCCCTCTGCCAACTGATGTATTCACATAAAGCAAATTCATTCCCTTCCATTTGGGGAATACAATTTAGGATGAGCTAGACGGCTGCTTTTGTGTTAGCATAGGTTATTGATAGCTGGCAGCATAAAATAGTAATAATTAAAAATAGAATTTACAAAATGAGTAAGTAGTAAAAAACAAAACAAAACAAAAAAAACTATCTTCTGCCTTTTACAAAAGAGGGAAACTAAAGATTTGAAATCTGAAAAGGCTCAACCACATTCATAGAGTGTGGAACCAGATCTGGTTTTCATGGCCGCAGAAAGCAATGATATGCAAGAATGTGGGAGGGAGTCACAAATCCCAGTGCTTTCCCATCAGTCCCTTCCTGTCAGTGTCTGGATTACATGCTAACCCTGTGGTTTGCTAAGTCTGGCCTCCTACGTGAATCTTGTCTGTCAGTCTAGTGGTCTGATTTGTCTGGATAGACCTCTGCCCAAGATCTCTGAAAGATTGTGGAGACATCAACAAGCTTTTAGTAAGCACTTACTAAGTGCCAGGGAGAGCATCAGAGTGGTTCAGTGGAGAGAGCACTGGACCTGGAGTCAGGAGAATTTTATTTTATTTTAATTTTTTTGTGAGGCAATTGGAGTTAAGTGACTTGCCCAGGGTCACACAGCTAGGGAATGTTAAGTGTCTGGGACCAGATTTGAACTCAGGTCCTCCTGACTTCAGGGCTGGTGCTCTATCCACTGCAACACTTAGCTGCCCCAATCTTTCTACTCTTGATCTTGCTACTCAGCTACTAAACCAGACAGACTTCCTGTTTCTGTAGTCTGGTGGTAGGAGAAGCTAGACACCGTTTCAAAGCCTCTTTCAAACTCTTAAAAATGAGGGCTGCTTTCTTAAAGGAGACTTTCCCTGGCCGTGTGAGTCTTTGTCTTCCATGTTCCTTTAATAAACTTTTGTATTGACGTGGGCAAGAAGTGCTCTTTTTATCATAGCAGGATGGGTACAAAATAAAGGCAGTAAGTGATGAATGGGAGAGGCATCCTGGGAGTCATGAACAGAGTCATGGCCTTGGACTCAGGAGGCGTAGACTCCCAGCCTTCTACTGACACACAGGAATGAAAGCAGCGGGACCTTGGGCCCTGAGACCTTCTAGGTCTCAGTTTCCTTACCTGTAAAATGGGAATAATAATAGCACCAAATCCACAAAGTTGTTATGAGAATTAAATAAGATAATGTGGGGAAAGACTTCTGCAATCTCAAAGCTCAATATAGATGCCAGGTATAGATAAACATGTAACCGTAGAGAGGAGGGCTCTGGGTTCAGAACCAGGAAAGAATGACTCAGAAAGACTTTGTTAGGGGAAACAGGGATACAGCTAAGTCTCCAAGGGATGAGTAGTAAGCAGAAAGCATGGGAGAGACCAAGCAGGAAGATTAGGAGGTAAGACTGAGGATAGCGGATCTCTAAAGATAAGCAGACTAATCAGTCAATGGCCCAGTGGAAAGAGCTTGGGCTGAGTCAGAAGAACTGAGTTCAAATTAGAACATTTGCTGGCTGTCACTCAATCCTGATTGCCTCAGTTCCTCATCTATAAAATGAGCTGAAGAAGGAAATGGCCAACCACTCCAGTATCGCTGCCAAGAAAACCCCAAATGGTCATGAAAAGTTGGACATGACTGAAACGACTTAACAAAATATATGTATGTGTGTATATATTGCTTTTAATCAGCAAGCATTTATCTTCTGTTCTTCTAACTTCCTCCCCTATCCATTGGGGGAAAAAAGAAAGAAAACACAATAAATAATAAATTTAACTTAAATAAATTTAAATATTATCTTAATAAATAAATAGAACAAATTCCCCCACTGACTACATCCTAAAATGTATGTCTCATTCTACATTGAGTCACAAGGCAGGCAGCGTGCTTTACCCTTGCATTTAGAACTGCGGTTACTCATTGGTTAGTCAGATTAATATTGCATTAATCTGAGTTCTTCATGGACCATTTAGATGAGAGTTTGTATATGAGAGTGTTTCCTATGCTAACTTGGCCACAGACCCCTTTTGAATAGGAAATATATTGACAGATCCCATGCATGCTGATCTGGGGTGGGCTGAATGGGGTACAGAGCTGTAACAAGGGAGCAAAAACTAGGGTTTTGTCATAGGATGTCAACATTAGAAGGAAACTCTTCTTTCTCTTGTTGTCCCTGAATTTCACCTCTCTTTTCTTGGGCTACTTCTTTTCTCCCCCTCTTCCTCTTTTGCTCTCTCTCTCTCTCTCCTCCCTTTTCCTTTCCCTCTCCTTCTATCTCCTTTCACATTTCTTTTTCCTTCCCCTTCCCTCTAACCTCCTTATGACCTCAGGACTGAATTCCCTAGAGCTCTTCTCTCCCAGGATAACTCAAGTTTGGACTGATCTCTGCATTGCTACACTCCTGCCCTAAATCAAATTGACCCCAGGTGCCAGGATTCCTAGTTATGACTCTGTCCACAAGGATACAAACAGTTTAATGAATCATTTTTTGTTATTTTTTATTTTTTGTGAATTATCTTTTTAAAAATTCCCGTGTTTAACCCATATCTGAGTGTTGACCTTATCAATGAAAAATCTACCCATTGCTATAGTTTGGAGAACCACCGACTCTTCCTGAGAACTCCTCCGTGGGGAAGAGGGCAGGGTCTGATTGGCATTTCTGAGGGTAGAATTAGCCTCTTAGAGAGAGGTTTACCATCTCAGGAAGAGGGGAGGAGAAGGGAAAAGAAGGAAGGAGAGAATTTGCTTTTTTTTTTTTTTCTGAGGCAATTGAGTTTAAGTGACTTGCCCAGAGTCACACAGCTAGGGAATGTTAAGTGGCTGAGACCAGATTTGAACTCAGGTCCTCCTGACTTCAGGGTTGGTGCTATATCCACTGCACCACCTAGCTGCCCCATGAGGGGGAGAATTTGGAAGTCAAAATTTAAATTAAAATGTTTAAAAAAATTCCCACTGGTTTTCCAGAATGTTTGGACCAGTCCCAATTCCTTCATGGGGAATTAGTGAGATCATCTTTCCACGTTCTCCCTCTTCCCTTCCAACTTGCTATTCCCATTTTTTTTGAATTTGCTGTGTCTGAAATGAAGCTTCAGGGTCATTCTGGTTTTTGTTTCTCTAAGTATTTTGGTCTTAAGTATTTTAAATATCAATGTTAATATTTTGAAATTCTTTTCTCCTTCAGCCACTTAACCTAATAAAGAATATCCAGCTCCCCTGCCCCCCCTTTTTTTTTTGCTGAGGCAATTGGGGTTAAGTGACTTGCCCAGGGTCACACAGCTGTTATGTGTCTGAGACCAGATTTGAACTCAGGCCCTCCTGACTTCAGGGCTGGTGCTCTATCCACTGCACCACCTAGCTGCCCCATGCCCCCCTTTTTTTTTACAGGGACAGAAATATGACTTCCAAAATTGAAAGGAGGAGGAAGAATCCAGGATGGTGAAGAGATCCAGAGATTAGGAGATGGAGTCATTAGCCCCCATTTATAAGAAGAGAGAATGCTCTGAAATTATTAGCAGCTCCATGTCTAATGTCTCTGAGAAAACTGCCCTATTGGGGCAGTTTGGAGAACCACTGACTCTTCCTGAGAACTCCTCTTTCAGGGAGGGAATAAGCCTTAGGAGAATGGAGGTGGCCTTTGGCTGAGTGAGAAGTCTGGATCCTGGCCAGGTTTCCTTCGCTTGTGCTGTGCCAACTCTGGAAGCCACCTGTACACGCCCACAGGGTTGATCCCTGCTTTGGAACATGAGCACATAGGATCCTTTGAAAAGGTTAGGGGTTTGCCAACTGGTGCACCAACAAAGCGAAATGACGGTTTCACTCAAGAATTTAACTGAATGAACACTTGCAACCATAGGTTACGGGGCAGGAAAGAATCTCAGGGTCCAGCTGGTCCAACTCCTTCATTTTACCGAGAAGGAAACTGAGACCTAAGAGGCAAAGTAATTTCTCTAGGCCAAACAGGTAACAGGTAGAACAATCGAGATTCAACTGGGGTGTTGTAACTCTGAATCTAAAACTCATTTCTCTGAATTTATTGAGTGTCTGCTCTAGGTCAGAAATTCTATTAGACATTGGGGGAGTTTCAGAGATGAATAAGATAGGATTCTTGCTCTGAAGGAACTTGCAATATAATAGGGATATAAGACACGGACAGAAGTAACTCTCACAAGTTAGAATGCTACCAACTTTCTGTCATTGACTAGCTGTGTGATAATAATAATAATAAATGTGAGCATTTATAGAATGCTTACTGTATGCCTGTGCTAAGGGCTTTAGAAACATCTCATTTAATCCTCATAACAAATATGTGCTATTCTTATACTCATTTTATAGGTGAGGAAACTGAGGCAGACATGGGTTAAGGGACTTGCACTGAGACTGGATTTGAACTAGGGTCTTCCTCACTCCAAGTCCAGTGCTCTTATCCACTCTGCCTTCTAACTGTTCCCGACTAAGAGCAAATCACTTATACTCTCTGAGCCAAGTTACTTAAATTTATTTTCTTCTCTAAGATGGGAGGTTTTATCTTTTGGTGTGTATCATGATCTTTGGTGTATATCAATCTTATGTATCTCTTCCCCAAAAAAGCTTTTTTAATGCACAAAAAATATAAAAATTACAAAGGAAACCAATTATATTGAAATGTAGTTGACAAGATATTAAAAAAAAAACAAACAAATTTATGGATTCTAGGTTAAGAACCCTTGATCTGAGGGTAACTTTTATCTGCTCTAAATATCTTTTATGTAATACATTTAGAATTAAAAGATCCAGCTATCCAACAAAATGATTTCCCTAAATCTTAGTTCTGTTTCTTCTCCCCTTCTTTTCTCCCCTGCCTGCTCCCCTCTCCCCTAGTCTACCATGTCTCTATCCCCCACTTCCCATACTAGAGATCCCCAAGAAATTTCTCCCTGCATCAGATTTGGGATTCTAGGTTAAGTTGTGGGAGAGCTTATTCATTCTGTGTATTGTCAGGGGTGTATGGTTTTCCTGATTTTTTTTTGCTATTATTAAAATGGGCTTATGGGACAGCTAGGTGGCCCAACAAATAGAGCACCAGCTCTGAAGTCAAGAGGAGCTGAGTTCAAATCTGGTCTCAGACACTTAACACTGCCTAGCTGCGTGACCCTGGGCAAGTCACTTAACCCCAATTGCCTCAGAAAAAAACAAAAACAAAAACAAAACACCCAAAAACCAAAAAAAGGGTTTATTTGCTATTTGCTAGATGTTGATTTTGTAGAACTGGAATTAGATGGGAAAGGACATTAAGCCTGGGATGTACAGATTGGGACGTTCCTTCTCCATGAAGAGGATAGCATTCAAGATCTCATCTTGAGCCTAACAATTATTTACCCTACATAAGCAATACCGGAGGTAGGGGTAAATAGCCATAGTTCTTGCCCAGCATCTCTCCTCTCTGAGCAGATCAGAATTGCCAGCTTCGGGCTTCTAGAAACTGAGGTAGAGTAGAATGAACAGAAGAACCAGGTGGACTTTCTGCATAGTGATTATACCAACGGGAGTGGGGCAATTAAGTTCAGCTTGGAGTCAATGTAATGAGCCTTTTTGACTGTGGAATAGAGATGAGAAAATGGTAACATGGTCACACACACACACACACACACACAGCCATTTGTTCAGAGCTTTCTAATTGGTCTTTGCCCACTTCTGATCCATTTTTCACACAGCTGCCAAAGTGTTTTCTTAAAGCATTGATATGACCACGCCACGCTCCTGTTCCATGAGCTCCAGTGCCTCCCTATTATCTCCAGGGACATTTTGTTGGATACTGAAAGACTTCCACGGTGGAGTTCCAGCCAAACCTCCCAGGCTCATTTCCTACATTTTTCTGCTTCATAATTCCCGCGGTCCAACCAAACATCGCCTTCTAATTTTCCTCACACATAACACTCCCTCCTACAGGCTGTTGTTCATAACTGATGTGGTTTCTCTTCTTACCTTCCCCTTGCAGGATTCCTTCAAAAAAACATCCTTCTTTGTTGGTGTTATATCCTACTCATCCCCTAATAATTAGGACCTTCACATTGCAGGAATTGGGACATGGAGACTGATATGGAAAATCCATAAGAACTTATTTGGTCCTACCCTGATATCAGAGAAGTCTGAATTATTGTAGATTATTGAATTATTGAAAAATAAAAAAGGTTGATATTATGCAATTTTGTGATATTGAAAGATAAAAACATTGATATTATGCAATACTATGTGTATATACTTACATATTTAATACATTTCTGAATTTTTCTGTGCTGTTGGTTTTTGTACATCACCTGAGGCTTCTCCTCAAATTCCCATTTAATTTCATATATATATACACACACACACATATATATATATACATATGTATATGTATGTCATGATGGGGAAAATCACAATGTGGAAGGAATAACTATAGTTGGTGCTCTCTCATTCAGAAATGATTTTGTATTTCTGAAGCATTCATTTTGTACATAAGTCCTTGCTTGGGTCTTGTTTCTTGCCAGGAAAATGTAAGCTCCTCCAGGGCAAGGCTGCTTCATTTTTGTCTTTATAAGGCCAACCTTTAATGCACTAGGTGCTCAATCAATGCTTGTGGACTTGCACTGAAGGAGGAGCCTGTGGGTGCAACATGTGGCTTTTTACTGTCTTATAGTGGTCACAAGCAGGTAGGATTTAATGAACTCTTTCTTTGTTAGAAGGGAGACTTGATTGGTAAGTAGGAGAAGGGGGTATGTATAGAAATTACTGTGATGCAATAATAACTTGCATTTATATAGCACTCTAAGGCTTGTAAGGGGGCAGCTGGGTGATACAGAGGTTAGACGGTTGGGCATGGAATCAGGAAGACCTGACTTTAAATCCAGACAACTTATCAACTGTGTGAACCTGGTAAAGTCATTTAGCTTGTTTGCCTCAGTTTCCTCATCTGTAAAATAAATATACTACTAGTACTTCCCTCCCAGGGTTGTTGTGGAGACCAAATGAGATATTTGTTTTTTTTTCCAAACATTTTCAACATTGTCCCTTGCAAAACCTTGTGTTCCAAATTTTTTCCTTCCCTTCCCATTACTTCCTCCCCTAGATAGCAAATGATCCAATATGTTAAACATGTACAATTCTTCTATATGTATTTCCACAAATATGTTGCACAAGAAAAATCAGATCAATAAGAGAAAAAAAATGAGAAAGAAAACAAAATGCAAGCAAACAACAAAAAGAATGAAAATTCTATGTTGTGGTCCACACTCGGTTCCCACAGTGCTCTGTCTAGTTGCAGATGGCTCTCTTCATCACAAGATCATTGGAACTAGCCTAAATCATCAAATGAGATATTTGGTGTTTTTTAATTAAAGCTTTTTATTTTATATATATATATACACACATATATATATATATGTAATTTTATTATTTTTATATTTATTTTATATATATAATATAAGGATCAATGTTGAAAATATATTATATATATATATGGATAATTTTCAACATTGATCCTTATAAAACCTTATGTTCTATTTTCCCCTTCTCTTCCCCCCACCCCCTCCCCTAGAGGCAAACAATGCAATATATGTTAAACATGTGCAATTTTTCTCTACATATTTCCACAAATATTATGGTACACAAGAAAAATCAGATCAAAAAGGAAAAAAAATGAAAAAGAAAACAAAATGCAAAAAACAACAACAAAAAAGAATGAAAATACTCTGTTGTGATCCACACTCAATTCTCACAGTCCTCTGGGTGCAGATGGCTCTGTTCATCACAAGACCATTGGAACTGGCCTGAATCATCAAATGAGATATTTGTAAAGCACAGTCTAGCACATAGTAGGTGCTACATAAATGCTAGCTGTTATCATCATCATCATCATCATCATCATCATAGTGAAATATATAGACAGCTGGTCTCAGAAGTAGGAAAAACTGGTTTCAAATCCTGCCTTAATGTCTGTGTGACACTAAAGGGGTCTCTTCACTTTGGAACCCAGACCACTAAAAGTCTAGGTTACAGAGCAGATTCAGAACCTCATTGGGAGAAAACCCAGTGGGAAGTTTTGCCACTGAGGAAGTTCCAGGACTTGTATACCCCACCTTTCCACTCAACACCTTCCCCCCCATCCCCACCAAAGCACGATCACACATTTTAGAAATGCTGACCCAGGTCGTGGCGACAGGGAGGGATTGGCGTGGCTTCTCTGAGACTCCTCTCAGCTTGGAAAACCTGTGACTCCCTCACTTTTCTTTTTCAGATGAGTAACTTTGCCATAAGTTCAGGTCCTTACTTGAGTCAAAAAAGGTCATTCGATGACATGGCTGCCAAGCAACTCAACTGTCATGCTCTCTCTTCTGTTCTCTGTTCTTAAATTTTCCCCACCTACATCACTGTGCCATTTGCTTAATGTTATTCTTGACTTAGCATCTTCCAGGTTGGTGGTTCTAATGAGTTTCATGACCTGTGTGTGTGTGTGTGTGTGTGTGTGCATACAGTGACAGCTCTGCACACAGCAGGCTGAGTTCCAAGAAGATCCATTTTCCCACAACCCCCCCAAAGCTCTCTCTCCTGATTTTGAAGCCTGTGAACAAACGTGCAGTGTTCTGGCAGGAACATATCAGCCTTGTAATAATGATCCAGTTCTCTGACATTCAAGTTCAGAAGCATTTTCCATGACAGCTGAAAATAACCCTACCCCACTTGTCTGCTGTGGTCTCTTACTTCCTTGTTCCTTTGTTTGGTGCCAGGATTGGAGCAACTGGTGAGCCAGCCCTGGGCATCCACCGAGAGAGCAGGAATAATAATAGCTGACATTTGGGTACTGATTTATAATTCTCAAAACACTTTACATTTCCATTGGATCTTCCCAAGATTCTGCACCCAGAGTTTCCAACCTAAATTCAATTTAATAAGCAGAGGTGCTATTTTATAGAGGAAAAAAAAACCTAAAGAACTTCCCCATGGTGGCATAACTAAGTGTCTGGGATAGTATCTGAACCCAGGTCCTCCTATCTCGATCCTAGACCTTCCTCCAGTACACCATGAAAATCTGATAGTCCCTGTCTTGTCTTCTCTACTGATGGGGCCAGTTTGAACTCAGTGAGTGGTGAGCCAGCTGTGGTCATGGATTCCGGAGCCAAACCCACAGACATTTCCTGTGAACTGGATTGAAAACCCATCCGGAGCTTTTAGTGACACTGATAAACCACCAGGGAGTTGTGGTGATGGTGAGGAGCTTCCGGGCTGCTTGGGGTTCTGTGAATTATTCCTTATAGTCTTAAAATGCTTGTCAAGAAAACAGAAGAAAGAGAAAAGCAGACCGAGAGATTATTCTCCCTTGCACTACTCAAGAGAAATTGATTGGCAAATAAGCACATGGTCCCACACAAACTCCCAGAATTGCTCAGTGTTCATCCTCAGTGTCGATTCTTTCTTAGATTTTTGAAGCACTAAATCCAATGTATCTTAGCTTTCTCAAATTCAGAAGCACCGAAGAGCTTCTTTGCCCCTAAACAACTCCTCTCTAACTTTCCTATAATCATTCCTCCTCTCCCCTTCTTTGGAGGTGATATTGATAAAGCATTTCTTCCTATTTTTTAAATGAAAGTATAGTAATAGACCAGCACTGGCCCAGGGGGCTGTAGCTATCCTCTCTTGCTAATGGGCAGTTTAATTCTGGGGAGCATGTGTGATTGAGTTCAAATTTGGAGGATCCTGAATTCTAAAGAGAAGGCCAGGTTCTTTTTGTTGTTATATCCATAGTCCAGAGTCCCCCCAAAAAATCACTTAAAGAAAACTTAGATTTAGCTTAAGTCTAGGATCTCCCCAAAAGAGAGGAAAAAGATTCTCAATGTCCAGTGTAGACCAGGAAAGGGACAGATATTTATGTCCTTCACATAAAAGAAAAGCTAATTTGGCATAGGAATAGGTTGAGGTAATTGGTTGGTTGTGACACACAGGACTGGTGACCTGACCCACTCCATTTTGTAACCCAGCCATGTGATTGTGTACCAAGGGAAACCTGTCTCTCAATAGGTGAGGCAGTCTCCCCAGTTTTCACATTTGTTGGCTCATCACCCAGGGGAAAGTGGCTAATTATGTAATATAATAATAATGATTAGGACTCAAAATCAAAGGGATTTCCCAGAAAGGGAGAAAGTAAAATAAGGTACTCATGGTATCATGTAAGGGCCCCATTTATTCCCTTGCAGAAAAAAGGATGTTCAGCATAAAATAATCCCAGCAAGCATTACAAAATGAGTAGCATTAGCCGTTTGCTTGTGAGTATTGTTGCAATATGCTAGGAGGCTGTTAGATAAGTCTCAGAAGTCTAACTAGATAAGTTAGACAGCTTGGCAATTCCGCTAATTCGCCATTTTGCATTTCTGCACTAGACATTGTCTTATCGAGCTTCCAACCTTGATTTTTTTTCTTTCTGGTGACCACTCCCCTGATGGCGATCAGATTGTCCAATGCAGATATCTCCCCCCATTGTGTCAGCCCTTATTGTGTCAGAGGATACAAGCCTTGCCACCTCGTCAAGGCTGCAAGTTCTCCTCATCTGATGTTCACAAGGTTGATGCTAAATTAATCATAATAGCTAACATTTATATAGCATTCATCTACCAAGGGCCAGGCACTGCTCTAGGGTTTTATTAGATCCTCACAATAACCTTAGAAGGAAGGTGCTATTATTATCTCCATTTTACAGTAGAGGAAACTGAGGTAAATAGAAGTTACTCAGCTAGTAAGTGTCTGAAGTACTTACCTTGTACTGGGCATTGTACCAAATCCTAGGAATATAGGCTCAAAACAGAAACAGTTCCTGCCCTCACTGAGTTCATATATATATAGTGTTGAAGCAATTTGGGTTAAGGGGCTTGCCCAGGGTCACCAGCAAGGAAGTGTTAAGTGTCTGAGGACAGATTTGAACTCAGGTCCTTCTGACGTCAGGGCTAGTGCTCTATTCACTGTACTATCTAGCTGCCTGCTGAGTTTACATTTTAGTGAGAAAAATAATATCTATAAGCCAGAAGAAACAATATAAGTACAGAAAAATGGAAGGTAACTTTGAGGGGGCAACACTAGGAAAATTGGGAAAGGCTTAATGGAAGGAAACACATAAGAAAGGTACAAGCCTGCCTAGTCAAGTACCCTCTCTACTGCTGTTACATTAGTAGAGAATGCTCATCCTTCTCCATCCCTTAATGGGATGACATCTTGAAAGACTAATATCCCAGAGGAACCCACCAACTAGAAACCATTTCCTCTTCTACTATAGGTAGTAAGCCAGTACACTCAGTTCTTCTATTCTGCATCTTGGACTCATGAAGACCTGGATGCAAATCCCATTTTAGACAATAGCCAGGAGATTTGGGGCATGTGTCGAATGAGAGGTTGATCTTTGGTCTTTCTAAATCCCCTTCTAGCCCTAAATCTAGAACCCTATGAATCTGAAGCTGAGGTGATGTTACCTGCCCATGGCTATACAGCTCATTGTCAACAATGGGATTTGAAGCCCTGTTCTTTCTGTGTCCAGGACACCAGTCCCTCTGCCAAACAGCCTGGCAAAAAAAAGGATGGGAAAGCTGGTGTATGCATAAGGGGTGTGTAGATAATGGTGCCTTGGGCATCCAAGGGACTAAGAATCATGCCTCCAAAATATATAGAGCACAAATTATTTGTAGTAATAAAGGAGAGATTCCCTGTTTTAATAGACTCAATCCAATTTATACCCATTCTATGCTTCTTTGTCACCCTCCGGAAGATTCTTGTTCTCTTTCTCCTCCTTTCTCTTCTCCCCTCCCCTTCCCTCTCTTCCTCTCTCCTCTCCTTTCTTTCCCCCTCCTTTCTTTTCCCCTCTTCTCCTCTCCCCTCCCTTCCCCTTCATTCCCCACTTCTTTCCCTTCCCTTCTCTCCTTTCTTCCCCTCCCTTCCTTTCCTTTCCCCTCTTTTCCCTCCCTTTCCTTCTCTTCTCTTCTCTTCTCTTGTTGTAAAGTACAAAAGCCACAGTATAGCTTATTTATTTCACCTTTTAGAAAATTAAATTATATTAACATCTGAACAAGCTGAAGTCAAGAGGCTCAGGGTCACACAACCAGTCATTATGGGAGGTAGGATTCAACAAGCTGTAGCATATATAGCAGCCACACTTGGGTAAGCCATTTTGGCAGGCAGGCTAAATCAGGTGGAGGGTAACTGACAGGTCTACGACTCATTGGACAGGACTCGGACATATTCCCAAGCATGTGAAGACTTCCTCTAGGGGAACAGTTAGATGGGAACAACTTGTTCTAATGGCCGTGAAGGTGGCTGAAGCAGGTACTATGGAGCACTTAGAGCTTGGTCAGACATCAAACACACCAAAGTCATCCATTGTATCCCAGGTCACAGTCAGACCTGCCCCTGGATTTCAGTGACTCTGGAAGAGAGAATGAGGCTGATGACTTTGGGTGATTCTGCCTCACTTAAATCCCATTCAAATACCAGTCAAGATGTCACCTTTGGGATAGCATCTGTCCTCTTTGAAAATGAAGGACAAACAACAATTGTATCATTAGAAAAATAACTTTTCTTTTGGATGCTGTTAGATTATGAATGGAGCTGTTTAAAGAAGGTGGTCAAAAAGTTTTAAAACCATTAAATATTTAATCAGGAATATTTTGCTTTCAAATGAATAATAATAATTACTTACCATCTCCTTGTCTGTGAAGTTCTTAGACTTTTCTATTCTGCATAGATTATTATTAAATGTCTTTATATGTGTTCATTGTTAGCTATTATTGTAACATAAGGAAGATAATTATAAAATCCTACCCTTAAGTTGTGATTAGTGAAATTTTGCCATTTGAGGTAAAATCTCTTGGCACTATAATTTGATGTTGTTCTGAATTTTGATTTCAGGTAAGCTTGTCTGAGTTGTCAATAGTTTGCCATTTAAGGGAACGTCATATGCTGGCCAAAGGGGATGTACTTTGGGAACTGCTAGAAGTAGATCTCTATACCTGGGAAAATTGAAGAAATGACCTTGCTTAAAGGTAGGAGACTTTTGACTCGGTATCTTCATTGTGTTACTTTCTTTTTGAAATTTCTCCATGTGGTTAAGGCTGAGACTGGCTATTATTCTCTGTGAATAATGTGGAATTTTTCTATATGACTGACTGTTAGCTTTGGTTGTTAACCAAGAATCAAACAAGAGCTAAGGGTGTTTTCCCCCTATTATGGCTTATTTAGGGCCAGTCAGTGCCCTTGATATTTTCATGTTCTTCCTTTTTACTTTCTTAGCAAATTTCTATATTCAGGGCAGGTGAACAGGAAAAGTTTTTGTTATTGCAATGCTAAATCTGTTAATTAATAGATTAACACTAAAATTTCTGAGTGACTATAACAGGATGCAAATATGAACAATCTTACTATTTTAAATCTGAATTTGTGATTGACTCCATATCTTAAGCAACTAAGCCAAGGAGTTTTTGGACTTGCTATGCCCTGGCTAACTATTCATGTATAAAACTCAGCATTTCTCTTTCCTTTAAGATGGGGTATGTGTGTGTGTGTGTGTGTGTGTACATATATATATATATAAATTAGATAAATATATAGACAGATGTATATAGATATACATATATGAAGAGAGGAGGAGAATATATATGTATATTTGTTTATAGATTATGTTTTTATCTTTATCTATATATGTATCTCTATTTCTATTTATCTGTCCTGAAAAGAGAGGTATAGAATAAAGATATAAAAGTTTTTTTTATTAAATTTTTTTATTTTCAAAACATATGCATGAATAATTTTTCAATATTGACCACTGCAAAACTTTGTGTTCCAAATTTTTTCCTCCTTCCCCCTACCCCCTATCCTAGATGGCAAGTAATCCAATATATGTTAAATAAGTTAAGATGTAAAAGTTTTTATTATATTTTTTAAGTTTTAATTTTCAAAATATATACATAAATAATTTTCAACATTCACCCTTATAAAACCTTGTGTTCTAATTTTTCCCTCCTTTCCCCGCACCCCCTCTCCTAGACAGCAAGTGATCTAATATATGTTAAATGCATGCAATTCTTATATACATATTTCCACAAATATCACGTTGTCCAAGAAAAATCAGACCAAAAAGGAAAAACAATGTCAAATAAAACAAAATACAAACAAACAACAACAAAAAAGAATGAAAATATTATATTGTGGTCTACATTAAGTTCCCACAGTCCTCTCTCTGGGTGCAGAATGCTCTCTCCATCACAAGACCATTGGAACTGGCCTGAATCATCTCAGAACTGATCATTGTATAATCTTGCTGTTGCCTTGTATAATGATCTCCTGGTTCTGCTAGATGTAAAAGTTTTTAAAAATATGATAGAGTAGTAAATTTTAAGAAAGCAACAAGATTAGACAAATCTAAGGACTAGGATAAATATAATTAGCTTCCAAATGTTTCTAATGAAAAACACAGGTTTTTGAGTATGTTTTAGTAATAAAGTCTAAAAACTGGATTAGCTTCTATATTTGAAATTGCATTACTAATAGTAAAGAAAATTTAAATCATCAGGGGGCAGCTAGGTGGCGCAGTGGTTAGAGCACCAGCCCTGAAGTCAGGAGGACCTGAGTTCAAATCTGGCCTCAGACACTTAACATTCCCTAGCTGTGTGACCTTGGGCAAGTCACTTAACCCCAACTGCCTCAGCAAAAAGCAAAAAAAAAAAAAAAAAAAAAAAGAAAATTTAAATCATCACCCCAGCTATGGCTATGCTATGCTGTAGGATCAGAATGGGAAAAATGAGCGAGTAATGGGATGGCAGACAGGCTGTAATGTAACTACATCGAGTCTTTGTACATGAATGTGACCAACCACAGAAGCTAGGGATTTGTAGAGAAAGTTTTCTTTCTTTCTTTCTTTCTTTCTTCCTTCCTTCCTTCCTTCCTTCCTTCCTTCCTTCCTTCCTTCCTTCCTTCCTTCCTTCCTTCCTTCCTTCCTTCCTTTCTTCCTTCCTTCCTTCCTTCCTTCCTTCCTTCCTTCCTTCCTTCCTT
>JAJPUD010002516.1:195890-212529 GCA_023553655.1 Myrmecobius fasciatus
CAGAAATGCTGTGGGAAAGACAGGTTTCTTTTTGGCCTTTGGGTCACATCTGCCCTACCTAGCAGTACATACTTACACACCCAGTGTATATCCATCTAGGTTGCTACTGTTTTTTTTTTTTTTTTTTTTTTTAGTGATGTCTGACACTTTGTTTCCCCATTGGGATTTTCTTGGCAAAGATACTGGAGCGATTTGCCATTTCCTTCTCCAGCTCATTCTACAGATCAGAAAACTGAGGCAAACAGGGTAAAGTGACTTGCCCCGTGTCACACAACTAGTAAATGTCTGAGACCAGATTTGAACTATCATCCGGAAGAAACCCTGACCAGGAAGGAGGCAAATTCTACTAAGCTCAGACCTTACAGAAAAGAACCTCAGGGGCATGTTCCATACCAGATCCAAGAATTAACATGATATCATAACAAGGCTTCTTTTAACATCTCATTTCTTGGATGTTAAAGGAAATCTTGCTTCGAGCCTGGCAAAAGAGGCAAACTCTAGAAAAGAAAGGTAAAAGCATTTTATTTAGCATAGCAAGGCAGCAAGCCGTGGGTTGCAGCCATCCCAAATTCAAGGCTCTGGGATGTGTCCATTGAGCCATCTCTGTGCTGCTCCCCTCAAGGGATCTGTTATTTATCCCCTTCATTAAGAACCTGAGTGTGCTTTTACCTCTTTACTGTTCATATATGAGTCACGGTAGCCCAGCCCTCCTGAAAAGAATGAATAGATTTTGTACAAGTTTTCATCAAGGAGGCCGTAAGTGCTGTGGAGGAGCCAGGTCCAGGCACTCACTATTTTGACCTTACAAACTAGGCAGGCTCTAGACTTCCTCCCGGCAGACAGGGGAGGGGTACGCATTGTTCCAGGTCAGGAGTACTACACCTGGGTCTTGTCAGCTATGGCAACACTCCTACCCAGAAAGCCTGGAATGAATTCTGGGCTAATAGGAAGTAGCTTCGTGAAAGTGGCTAACATCATGGCTACCTAATTTTTCAGGACCGAAGTACTTGTACATTTCCTTTGTATTTTCGTTATAGGAATCATTTGTTGCGTATATTTACAATGTCTCCCCTGGTGTAAGGAACTGATTCCTAGGCCAACATCCCAATTATAAGCATCAGAAATTGAGATGATGTCATTATCAGCAAATTGCCTGTCTTTGCAATGCCGGGAGAGGAGAGAAAAGGAGAGAGACAAAATGGAATTCAAAATTTTAAAAAATCAATGTGAAAAATTGTTTTTAGATGTAATTAGAAAAATACTTAATTAAAAAAAAAAGATGCTGCAGTTGAAGATAGAGGAATGCCATTGTGTTGCTGGACCACAAATGTGGTTAACACCAAAGGGAATGGATGGATTGTGTAGAGGCGGTCTGACTGACTTCCCAATTAAACTTTGTTTAGACTTTGGCTAAGTGTACAACCAGCCTGGAGGAGATGGAGTTCTGGTAATACCCTTCGTATCCACACTAGGATACTGTAATGAAAGAGGAGCTGAGGAAGCCCTAATCCCAAAAATCTCGTACCAATTGATATGCTTTTGCTTTTATGTGAAAGCTGTTTATTCTTGTCCATAAAAGCAGAGGGCAACTTGAATTTGGGATGGCTGAGTGCACCCTATTGCTCTTGTTTATACTAAATAAAATACATTTATCTTTCTTTTTCTGAATTTGCCTCCTTGACCAGAGTAAGGTCTGAATCAAGATTTCTTTTAACACCCACAAAAGGTCTTCTTATGACATCATATTAATTCTTGGATCTTGCCCTCTGAGGGTTTTTTTTTTCCTGTAAGGTCTGACCTTGGTAGAATCTCCCTCCTAGCTCTTTCCAAGTCTTCTGGGTGATGGCCAGAGATGACAAAGAAGAAGACACTCATTTTTTAAAACTCTAGTTTCCACAGCAAATATTCCTGGGTTTGCTCGATGGACTTCCAAATGAAAGTCTCCATGGATCCAGTCCAGACTGGGCTGGTCTACCTTCCAACAGACACATGACCTTGGTAGCCAGATGGTTATCTGCTATCTCTGGACCTGGATTAAAGGCCTGTGCCCTTCACTCGGGTCATCAGATACCCTCCTCACAGTAGGCACTCAGTAAATATTTGTCAAATGAACAAAAGATTGCAAGAAGACTAAAAATAGCCACAGGTGCCTCGAGGACAACCGAGAGCATAAACAAGGAGGAAATTCTGGTGTTTCAAATGTGTTGGCCTATTCTTAGTCAGCTTTTTGTATGACACTCCAGAGAAGGAGGCCTATGACTCACCCTGCAGAGCAACAAAGCTGGGCTGAGAATTAATTCAAGAGGCTCAGCATGAACAAACTGTTCAGAGTAATGAGGGCCAGTGGAGGCTCTCAAGGAGTAAGTGTTTATTGGTGAGGTTGGTCTGCCAATATATTCCCACTGGGTACTTGGCAACTTTGGGTTATCAGGAGGACCTGGGTAGAAGAATCCTGTCTCGGGCACTTATTAAGCTGGGCAAACTAAGATAAGTCACTTAACTTCTCTTATCCTCGGGCAACAAATAAGCAAACCAATAAGTATTTATTAAGCACTTACTGTGTGCTAAATGTTGGAACATGAATACATGCAGATGGACAGTTCCTGCCTGTAAGGAGCTTACATCCTAAGGAGGGGGAATACTATATACATTTATAAGTACATGCAGAGTCTAGACAAAATAAATAGATAATCACAGCAGAAGAAACTAGCTGCTGGGTGAATCAGGGAAAAAAAGGAATTTGGAAATTTAATTTAATTCATTTTAAAAGGGATTTCAAGAAGTAGAGGCAAGGAAGGAGTACATGGGGGATATGAGGGACAGTCAGATTTTTCACCTGTAAAATGAAATTAATAATACGTATACTAACTAAACTTATTTCTGCTTATCTTTCTAATTCATCTATCTATCTGAGTATCTATCTATCTATGTAACTATCTATGTATCTTCTGTCTATCTATGTATCTATCTATCTGTCTGTCTAGCTAGCTAGCTAGCTATGTAACTACTTATGTATATATGTATCTATGTATTTATGTATCTGTCTGTCTATGTATCTATGTTTTATTGATGCCTTTTTTGTATCACAACCATTGCTAATATATACACTCCATCCCTTCCAACTTACATTGAACTTTCCTTTGTGATTAAAAGAGAAAAAAAACAAAACAGGTAAACAAAACCAAGGGACATAACACCCATGTCTAAAAATGTATGCAATATTCTGCTCCTCCAGTCTTCCATATATCTATGAGATAGAGGAAAGCATGTTTTATTATCTCCCAGATAAAGACCAGTCATTGCAAATACTCAGATTTTTACCCTTTTTCATGTTGTTTCTTGTTTCCTTTCTTCCTTTTGCATCGGTTCATACAAATCTTCTCATGTTTGCCTCAATCTCCCCCATTTGTTGTTTTCTTACATTCTATTATGATCATATATCACAATTTGTTCAACCTCTTCCAAACAATGGACACTTTATTTCCAGTTTTTATTTCCTGTCACAAAAAGTGGTACTATGTATATTTTAGAATATATGGGACCTTTTTCTGTCTTTGACTTCCTTGATGTTTCCAATAATAGAACTAGCCCCTATTTATAAAGCTGCCTCTAACTCTGTCTGCACCTAATAACTCTGTTTCCTCACCACCCCCTACAATCTGGCTTTTCTCCTCCCCTGACACTGACATTATTCTCTCAAAGGCCCCCTAAGGCTTCCTAATTGCAATTCCAATGGACCTTTTTTTTTTCCCTTTTAGCTCTCATCTTCCTTGATCTCTCTGGAGAATTCAACATGGTGCACAACTCCATTGTTTCATACTCTCTTTTGCCTTGGACTCATGTCACTCTCCTGCTACTTCTCCTATTTCTCTAACCACCCATTTACTGTATTTTTTTTTTTACAAGTTTCTTGACTGCTTTTAGGATGATTAAAATGGGTTTTCCTCCAAGCTCTGCCTTTGGTTCTTGTAGACTAGAAAAACTCAAAGCCATTTTAACCTAATCATAGATTCTAGTGTAGAAAAGACTTAGAGACCAGGGGATCCAAATCTCTAACTTTTCAGAGGAGGAAAGAGAATTGTCTTGTTATGTCACAAGATCACAAAGAAGAAGAATCAGAATTTGAACCCAGTTCCAAGCTAATTCCAACTTCACCATTCTTCTGTCTCTTTCATTCTAAGGACTTCATTTTTCTCATCTGTAAATAAGTTCTTACAATTATAGATCTTGAACTTTAAGAAACTCAGAAGTCATCAATTATAATTTCCTCATTTTATAGATGAGGAAATAGGGACTATGGAGTTTACATAATTGGTCCAAGATCATAGAAGTAGGTAAATGTTAGAAGTAAAATTTTAAAGCCCCCAGGGTTCTTTTCACTATAGTTCACTGCCTTCCTCACTTTTAATAATACTTGACCAATAATAAGCCCAAGGGTCTGGGAACTGTGCTCTCTCCCTGTGCCCTCTTTTGCTCTGGATGTATACTGGGTTAAGACCGAGGGAAGCTAATTTCAAATGAGTGGATGGGTTCCTATTCTTATACCCACCTTTATAGATTACATTTGGTTTATGTGTAGAGTTTCCCAAAAGGGATGAAGTGGAAAGGAACTCAGTGAACAGTGTGAATCAAGTTTTGGATAGCTATTTATTTTCTCTGCATATAAACACAAAGATTAACAAATGAGCCTCAACAAATACTCAGAATCCAGCAACTTGTAACATCTATCATGTCCTCTTTGGAGGTTATTTCTTAAAATCTAAAACCTGAGGGGTCTGGTGGAGGAAGGATGCTTCTAGGGCTTTTGAGGATTCTCCCAACTTTTCAAATTTGGTCTATTTTCATTGCAAACACTATTCAGAAAATCTCTGTTTCCCTCAATGTCACTGTAAGCATTATTCAGAAAATCTCTCAGTTTCCCTGAACAATAGTTGAAAAGGAAACCTAAAGTGATCGGGGCCAGACTGAAATGATTTCAGATGTTCAATCTGACTTCCTATAAAAACAGAAAAGGGATGTGGTTGATCTGTACAAAGTCCCAAAGGAGGTGGAGCTTGTTCTTACAATCCCATTATATCAGAAGGCTGAGAGCCCCCACTCTCCCCTTAATGATAGAGAGAGCTGAGTTGAGGAAAAATGAAAGAAAGCATTCTAGCATACTTTGGAGAATTAGCTTAGGGAATTCATTACCCAGAGAAGTGGTTAAGGCCGAAAACAGGACTGATAATAAGCCCAACTTGGATTTCTGTAGTGCTTCATGGTTTAGAAGATCCTTTTTCTCCAAAATCCTGAGAAGTTGTTTTTGCTTTCTTGTAACCCCAGTGCTTAGCTCAGAGCCCAGCCCCCTTGATTAATACTTGCTGATTGATTGAAATAAATGGTGCAAATATTATTACTGCCCCTTTTTACAGATGAGACAACAGAAACTCAGAGGAGATGGGACTCCACCAAAGAAAGGAATTTTATAATTGGAAGGAACTTGAGCAGCCATCTTGCCAAGTTCACACCTTAAAAGGAATCCTGATTATAACACACCAGACGGGCAGTCGTGCACCCTTTGTTTGGAGATATCCACAGATGAAGAATTTTTCAGGCTCATATATGTTTTTGTCGTGTCTGATTCGTTATGATTCCATTTGAGGTTTTCTTGGCAAAATACTGGAGTGGATCGCGATTTCTTCCTCCAACTCATTTTTACAAATGAAGAAACTGAGGCAGACAGGGTTAAGTGACTTGTCCAGAATTGTACAACTAGTGAGTATTAATCTGAAGCCAGTTGAGGATTATATCTAGATTTCAAATTTGGGAGACAGAGTATGGTAACTTCAATAGTAACGGGAAAGTTAAGAAGGGGGAGGATTTGGGGGGAGGGAAAGATAATTTTTCAGTTTGGGGCATGTTGAGTTTAAAGTACCTATGGGACAGTTTGAGCTGTCTAATAGGCATTTGGAAATGAAGAGTAGAGGTCAGAGAGAGAAGTTAAGGCTGGACTAGGAGATCTGAGAAACAGCAGCTTAGAAATGACGATTGAAACCATGACAGCTGATGAGATCATCAAGTGAAATCATATAGAGTAAGAAGAACAAGGGCCCAACCAGAGCCTTAGGGGACCCCCACATTTATCAGGTGTGACAGGTACAGATGTCCCTAAATAGGGGGAGGTGGGGAGCTGTTCGGGCAGATAAATGGTGCAGTGTATAGAATGCTGGGTGTGGAGTCAGGAAGTTCTGACTTCAAATCTGCCCTCAGACACTTATTAGCTGTGTGACACTAGTCAAGTCATTTTACCCTGTTTGCCTTAGTTTTCTCATCTGTAAAATGAGCTGGAAAAGGAAATGGCAAACTTATTCCAGTATCTTCACCAAGAAAACTCCAAATGGGGTCATGGAGAATTAGACACAACTGAAAAAACAAGTGAATGACAGACAAGTAAATCCTGTCAAAAAAAGGAAATTGTCATGACCTGTTACAACCCTTTTAAATTAATCCATCAACAAGTATTTTTTTTTATTAAGTGTTTACTCTGTGACAGGAACTGTACTAAGAGCTGAGGATGCAAAGAAAAAGGCAAAACTAATTCCTGTCCACAAGGAGCTTATATTCTTTTTTTTTTCATCAAATAAATTTTAATTTTTTTATTTTTTATTTGCAAAACATATGTATGGGTAATTCTTCAACATTGACCCTTGCAAAGCTTTCTGTTACAAATTTCCCCCCCCTACTCCCCACCCCTCCCCTAGATGGCAGTAAATCCACTACATGTTAATTATGTTAAAATACTTGACAAATTGAATATATGTACACATTTTTCCACACATCATTTTTGTGCAAGAAAAATCATATCTACAAGAAAGAAAAATCAGAGAAAGGAAACACAATGCAAGCAAAATCAATTGAGAGCATGAAAATGTTATGTTGTGGTCCACATTTCACATCCCTCTCTCTGGGTGTATATGGCTTTCTTCACTGAACAACTGGAACTGGTTTGAAACATTTCATTGTTGAAGAGAGCCATGTCCATCAGAATCGATCATCATAAAATATTGTTGTTGCCGTGTATAATGATCTCCTGGTTCTGCTCGTTTCACTCAGCATCAGTCCATGCAAGTCTCTCCAGGCCTCTCTGAAGTCGTCCTGCTGGTCGTTTCTTACAGAACAATAATATTCCATAACATTCATATACCATAATTTATTCAGCCATTCTCCAATTGATGGGCATCCATTCAGTTTCCAGTTTCTAGGGCTGCCACAAACATTTTTGCACATGAGGGGGCCCTTTCCTATGGCGCTTATATTCTAACCAACATTTTCTGTTCTAGATGTTTGAAAATTATCCCTTTAAATATCTGTTCTAGAATTCCTCAGGGATCAAAGTAAAGTTCACTCGCTTGTCATTTGTAGACTTATCTCCTTTTTCATGAAAGGACATTTGTCTTCCTTTTCTTCTGTTACTTCTTGCTTTCTTCTTTTTAAGTCCTTGACCCTTCTCTCCTGTCACAGTTCAAATACCCTAGTGCAGACCCTGAGTACCAGACTTTTATAATAGCTGTTGGGGGCCTCCCTGCCTCAAGTCTCTCTCCCCTCCAATCTGTTCTCCATTAGCTGTGAACTTGATCTTCTTAACATCTTGATTTGCTAATTGACCAACTTAAGGGGCTCCCTACTGCTTTTATAATTAAATAGAAAATCCTTTATAACAAAGCTTACCTTTCCTACTTTTCCAATCTTCATACATCTTATTTCCCTCCATGTCCTTTATGATTCAGTGACCTCGGTCTCTTGCTGTCCCTCACATCTTTAGATGGACATTTCCATTGTCTCTCTCCCATGTCTGAAATGCTCTCTCCCCTTCTTTTCAAATTCTCTAGCTTCTTTCAAGGCTCATTAAAATCCCCCTTCTTCATGAAGCCTTTCTCAGTCCTTCATCTTAAGGTCTTCCTTCTGACATCCTCAATTTATTCTGCATGTATATTGTTCGTACCTATTTGTTTGCAAGTTGTCTCCTTTGATATTCTTTGAGCTGTTTTTGCTTTTCTTTGTGTCCTCAGCCCTTAATACAGCGCCCAATACACAGTAGATGTTTAATAAGTGCTCTCTGACTGACTCATATACCAAACTTATATTGGTCTCTGAAACTTCCACCCATTTCCACCTGTTTCTCCCCCTCAGACCAAATAGAACAAATTTATTCCTTTCTCTATGTGACAGCTGTTCAATGAAGCCCCGTCTTCCTGAAATCAGTTATGTCCCAGCTGCATCTGCTTTTCTACAGCTAACCATGGTTCAATAGGTCCTAATAAGACATGAATTCGACACCTTTCACCTTCACGGCCATCCCTAGTCAATTTTAAACTGTGTCACTCAGACTTGAAAACATCACTCCAGACATAAATTGTTCCAAGATCCTCCAGTTATTAAGTGTCAGAGGCAGAATTCAAAGATCTTGAAATCCCAAGCTTCAGTAAACCTTGCTGCCACATCACAGAGCATAACTAAGCAAACACAATCTAACATGTCCAAATTAGAAGGGATCTTTGAGAATATCTAGTTTGACTCATTCTTTTTATAGATGAATAAAGAGAGCCCCCCCAATTAAAAGACCTAAAGTTGCACCCCTAGTAAGAAGAAGAGCTAAGATTCAAATTCAAATTGGGATCTGGATTTAGAGCTAGCCTTGGAGTCAAAGGACCACTTTCCAATCCTAGTTTTGTCTCTTACTACAATAAGGGAACATCAGCAAGTCATGTTCTTTCTCAGACCCTCCTGTAAACTGAGGGGGTGGCAGATTAAGTGACCCCTGAACTCCTTTACAGCTCTAAAACTGTCACAATGAGCTTTTCTCACTGTGCTACTGATTCTATCTTCTGTAACATGGCTCTTGGTTCTTGGATTAGAAGCAAATCCTTCCTGATTAGCCCATTGGCCTCCCACATGCTGATGACTCTATTTGCCCAGTTTCTTGTTTTGGGTAAATGAGAATACCTACTGGACCTATAGCAGTCAAATGGATCTGTGTTCTCATTGATTTGGCATTGACCACCTTGGCTTCCAGCAGTACAGATTGCAACCTATCTTGTTCATGTCCTCCTAAAATTTTAACATGGAGAAGAATATGGTCGAGGTTTCCTTTGTTCTTTCCTGATATTTAGGGGACAACAATGGACTGCTCGAATCATCTACTAATCAGCCCCCATTCTGCCCTTGTGAGCCTTTTTTGATTCTATGTTTTCCCCTGATGATGTCATTACACATCCTTATACAACATAAATCCTTATGTTGTAGCCTCCATTTCAAGAGTAGCCCGGCCACTTGATGATGTGTTCTTTGGCAAAGACAAACCATGGACATAATGGAACTTTACAATTTGGAAGAGACCCTAGGTTGCTTAGTTCAACTTGTCCTTTTTGGAGAAAGTGCCAGAGATTTGCCAAATTCAATCTCAGTTGAAAGAAAACTGGATTGAGAATCAAAAAACCTAGGTTCAAACATCAGCTCTATTACTTCCTGTGTGATCTTGGGCAAGTATTTAACCTTTGAGAACCTTAGTTTTCCTATCTTTAAAATGGGGATAATGATATTCTAACAGGGTTGTCCAATGACAACAGTCATTGACTCTCTCAATCATTCTCTGTGTGACATCTGAAAAGTGATTTTGTACCTCTGAGTCTCTGATTCCTTATTTACAAAAAGAGGCATTTGGACTAGATGGACTTTGATGGAGACCACATCCATGATTGAGACCAAACTAGTCATCTTATTCTTTTAAAACCCATCTTGTGTAGCCATCATGTTAAAGTCATAGGAATATAGATTGTCAGGACTTGGAAGGGGCCTTGGAGATCATTTGGTTCAACTGTTTCATTTTAGAGATAGAGAAACAGAGACCCAAAGATTTAAAATTACTTTTCTAATGATAGATTGGGAGTAATGATAAATAAAAGGAATATTCCCCCAATACATTGTAGAAAAAATGGAGGCTTGCATATAAAACTATGAATTTATACTAATTAAAACTTGCTTTGGATTTTAACTAAGTAGTCAATTCAACACAAACAGAAAAAAAATATCTATCAATTAATCAACCAACAAGCATTTATTAAACACTTGTTATGCTCTAGATCCTGTGCTCAGGATTGGGAACACAAAAGCAAAAATGAAGTAGGCCCTATTCTCAAGGAATTTGCATTTTATTATGTGA
Organism: Myrmecobius fasciatus; assembly: GCA_023553655.1. Lineage (NCBI taxonomy): Eukaryota > Metazoa > Chordata > Mammalia > Dasyuromorphia > Myrmecobiidae > Myrmecobius > Myrmecobius fasciatus. Next base: position 206,089 of record JAJPUD010002516.1, read on the forward strand.
AAAATATGAATAGGAAGAAATAAAATATAGTTAAAATTGTTACAAGGTGATTTGGCAGTGTGGGATGGACTGATTGGCTAAGGGTATCAGAAAAGGGCTCTTAGGGGGAGTTGTCTCTAAGCTGAATTGCTGAGTAGTCTAAGCAATGAAGGAAGAAAAAGGAACAGTCCATGAACAGGGCAAAGTAGAACACCATGTGTGAGGGGTAATAACAAGAGTGGGGTGGCTATACTCTGGAGAATACGAGGAGGAGCAATATGTGTAATAAGGTTGCAAAGGTGGAGTGGGACAAAATTGTAAAGGACTTTACATGTCTAACAGAATAGTTAATATTTCATTAGAGACAAGAGGAGCCATTGAAGTTTATTGAATGAAGAGATGATGTGGCCAGATCTGTGGTTTAGGAAGGTGACTTTGACAGCAGGATGGAGGTTGGATTGGAATGGAGAAGGCAGGCTGGGAGGCTGATAAGGAGGCCACTGCAATAAATCCAATGAGAGGTAATGAGTCCTTTGGCTGTGGCAAGCCATGAACTTAGAATAATGGGATTTTATAATTAGAAGAGACCTTTGCCATCCCATAGGAGTGTGGATAAAGAAATGGGAAATGAAGTAAAATAAGGTACAGAGGTAGAAATGACCAGATTTGGCCAATGGTTAGAGATGTGGGATGAGGGAGAGTAAGAAAATGAGGGTGGCAGTGGAGTAACCAGTCTAAGTGACTGGTCTCTGAGTCAAGGATGGATTCTTATTCATCATTTATTAATATTGTTTGAATTTAACTTAATGTCCTCCTGACTCCAGGGCCAATGCTCGATCCAGTGAGCCATCTAGTTGCTCCTAACTTAACTTTATATGACTAAAGATTATTTGAACTCAGAATATTTTCCTGACCTCAGTGACTCTTCTGGTTTGCCAGAGATGAACTACAGGGAATTTTGGGCTTCCCCCAGGTTCTAGATCTACCCCAAACATTCTTGATCTAGGACCCCCACTTAGGTTTTTTTGGGCATGCATTCAAGCTCATGTCCTGGGATCTCTTTGGGTTTTGGCTTTGCCCAAATTTTATTTTTACTGCCATCCATCTCAATTTACCTTGCTTTGAAGTTGCCCTCTTGGCAAAATTGCTTAACTGCATCATGTGGTTTGTGTGTGGGCATCCTTGTCTAAATCCTCCATAATATAAACCTTCCAGAGTGTGGATGAGAGGAAGCCACACCCCCATTTCAGCTTGCTTTCCTATGCCAAACGATCTAATAAATTTCTTTCTGAAATGACTTCAGATTTGGGTATTGTTGGGAAACAGAACATGTTTCCTTACTTTTTCATTGTTGTGACCTCTTCCAAGTCATAGGAACAGAACTTCAGAACTGTAAGAGATCTTAGAGGTCAGTGAGTTGGAAGCACTATCATTTTATAGATGAGGAAATCATGACCTAGAGAGGTTGTGACTTGTCCAGGGTCACACAACTAGCAAGGCACTAGCAATTTCCTGATTCCAAGCCCAGGATTCTTCACTATGCCATATTGTCTCAGAGTCACATCCTAGAGAGAATAATTAAATCCAAAGAAGCTAATGATATCACCAAATAAGAGAGAGGAGAAGTGGACTTGGGCAAAACCCTGTGGTACACCCAGAATTAGGTTATGGATGATAGGAGAGCAATGGCGACCAAAGAAACGAACTGGAAAGTATTGTCATGAAAACTCATAGAGTTCATTGGATTTGGCAAATAAGGGATCAATTGAGTCACAAAATGGAAATCAGATTGCAGAATGTTGAGAAGTGAGCATGAAGAGGGGAAATATGGACATCTTGGAAGCGTTTTCTTCCAAGAATTTGGCTGAGGAACCAAGGATAGATGTAGGAATTATCTTAAGGCAGGATCTAGTGAAGGTTTTAATTTTTTTTAGGAATGGGAGGGACATGACTATTTGACAGTAAAAAGGGTACCAGGAGAGTTTCCTCTTCCCCCAGGTTCATTAAACCTGCTTTAATGAAGGTTACTGTTACATGCAGAAAACACAGAGCTTTTCCTTTGTTGCAACAATTCCCCTTTTCATTAGCCTGTTGATAATCTTACAAGATCTCACAGTAGGAAACACATAACATTTGGAATCAGAGAACTTGGTTTCCAGTTAGCTCTTTTTTAATGTTTTTTTTCTTTTTTTATTATTAATACTTTTTATTTGCAAAACATATGTATGGGCACTTCCTAAACATTAACCCTTACAAAGCTTTCTGTTACAAAAATTTCCCCCCTACTCCCCACCCCTCCCCTAGATGGCAGGATATCCACTACATGATAATTATGTTAGAATAGTTAAGAAATCGAATATATGTATAGTTATTGCCACACATCATTTTTTGTGTAGGAGAAATCGTATCTACAAGAAATAATAATCCGATAAAGGAAATACAATGCAAGCAAACCTCAATAGAGAACATGAAAATGTTATGTTGTGGTCCACATTTCACGTCCCTCTCTCTGGGTGTATATGGCTCTCTTCACTGAACAATTGGAACTGGTTTGAAGCATTTTATTGTTGAAGAGAGTCATGTCCCTTAGAACTGATCCTCATATAGTATTGTTGTTGCCATGTATAATGATGTCCTGGTTCTGCTCATTTCACTCAGCATCAGTTCATGCAAGTCTCTCCAGGCCTCTCTGAAATCGTCCTGCTGGTCGTTTCTTACAGAGCAATAATATTCCATAACATTCATATACCATAATTTATTCAGCCACTCTCCAATTGATGGGCATCCATTCAGTTTCCAGTTTCTAGCCACCACAAAAAGGGCTGCCACAAACATTCTTGCACATGTGGGCCCCTTTCCTTCTTTTACGATTTCTTTGGGATATAAGCTCAATAGAAACACTGCTGGGTCAAAGGGTATGCATAGTTTGATAACTTTTTGAGCATAGCTCCAAATTGCTCTCCTCCACTTAGCTCTTACTAGGCTGCTTAACTACCTGTGTGATGTTGTACTTATTAATTAACCTGTCAGGGTCTCATGTTTGTTATCTGAAAATTGAGAGGTATGAACTATATTGAAGTTATCCAACTTAAATAAAAACAGGAGCCAGGAAATCATGCATAAAGATCCCTGTGGGCTGGATATTGACTAAGGAAACCACATATTTTAAAAATTATTTATGTTCTATTAAATTTTTATTTATGTGAAATATTTCCCAATTATTTTTTGATCTTGGGCAGTTAGATGGTGAAGTAGATAGAGTGCCAGGTCTAGAGTTAGGAAGACTCAATTCAAACGTGGCATCAGATATTTAACTAAACTATGTGATCCTGGGCAAATTACTCACCCCTTTGCCTCAGTTTCTCATCTATAAAATAAGCTGAAATAAGCAATGATAAACCATTCTAGTATCTTTGCCAAGAAAATCCCAAATGGGATCATGAAGAGTAGGACATGACTTAAATGACTGAACAGAAACATGTTTTAATCTGGTTTAGGGACACTTGGGAATATGGCCAAACCTCCGGAACCCATGATCACCAAATTGTTTCTAACTTGAAAACAATAGTAAAAGCAAAAACAAACCATAGAGGTAGTCACAGAGAACATTAGTGGTCACTGTAGAGTGGAGCTGCAGGTGGTGGTAGAGTCATATATGCCCTGATCCCAACGTCCAATCCCTGGGAGGCAGGGATTGTTATTCTGTTGTCTTGCATCCCCAGAACATTATAATGGCCAGCATGGTTTTGGTCTTAAACTGTGCCTGTGACTTCATCAATTTAAGGTCCTTTCATTGAGAAATCCCTACACCAGTGAAACTTTTAGTCTTACGTGAGTTGCCCATGGCATTAGGAAAGGTAAGTGACTTTTCCAGAGCCATTGCAAAGCCAAATCCCAGATCTTCCTGGCTCCTTGCCCAGCACTTTCTCTACTTTGCCATGTGTCTCTTATTGGTATAATAAAATGCCAACAAAACTACTCATGAGGTTACAGAATCAGATGAAGATGTAGAAAAAATTTTATGGCAAATTCAATGATCAAGAATATAAAGAAAAATTATGAAAATTGTTATAAAAGCCATCGTCACCAAAACTACTTGGGATTGGGTATAGATAGATAAAAAAATCAGTGGAACAGTCTAAATAACCATGAAGTAGAAACAATTGCAATAATAGATATGTGTGTGATACAGTCAGGATCACAAAACCCTAGGGATGGCATTGATGATATAATAAAGAGAATTGGATAGTAATCTGTTGAAAAATGAGATTAGATTCATCTCTCCTACCATATAATTTAATATTTCAAAACTTTGATGGAACTGTGATCTGAATGATGTGAGTACTTCCTGCAGTGACACAGATCACATCCTATCCTTGCAGCCTTATTTGGGGGTGGGAGTAGGGTCTCTTGTCCATATGTTCTCTTATAAATCTATGATGGAAACTCCCAAAGCCCTTGGAACTTTGCTTTACAGAAAGGATTTTTTTTTTTTTGCTTTTTGCTGAGGTAAATGAGGTTAAGTGACTTGCCCAGGGTCACACAGCTAGGGAATGTTTGAACTCATATTTGAACTCAGGTCCTCCTGACTTCAGGGCTGGTGCTCTATCCACTGTGCTAGCTGCCCCTACAGAAAGGATTCTTAACCTGAAATCTATGAACTTCTTTTAAAAATATGTTGATAGTTCTCTGTTATCATAATTGGGTTTTTTGGTAATCCTAAAAATATATTTTATTTTATGCATCAAAAATATTCTGAGAAGTACCTTGGCTTTATCAAATGGCTAAGGAGTCCAGGACCAAAAAAAAGGGTAAGAACCCCTGACATTGCTATATATTAATGGGGCAAGGAGCTGTCTATTGGTTATTCTTTTCTCTCAATACACAATCGCTCATCTTTTTTCCTTGTCATATATTTCCTAGTGAGATCCTTTATGCACCTCTTCATGGCAAAAGATTGTTGCCTTCCACCCTTTAATTCTATGTTATTCCATGACTTGTAGCCATTTGACCTCATCAGAAGAATATTGATATTAAAAATATGGCCTTCTGTTGTAAGGAAAAAGCTTAGGATCAGTGTGATTTCTCAAAGGAAACCCAGCCCTTGCCACTCTCCTCCTATTCATTTTAGACCATCCACAGAGTCTGTCCCAGTATTCTATGCTGTCTACCCATTACCATAGGTTATACTAAATTAAAAATGTGAAATGGATCAATTAATATAAATGTTAAGAAATAAAACCATAAAACGGACAAATGCTATATATCTACTTCAGAACATTTCTCCATCATTTAGTGTGTACCAGGCCAGAGGTTATGATTTTATTAGCGTGGGTAGCCACTAGTCTTCATTCCTAATCTTCCTGTTTCCCTTGATCTGGAAATGAGAGAGGAAAGATATAGCTAATAGGGATTTGATAACCTAAGATACATAAGGACATAGTTAGAGAGCTCCTAGCTAACTTTGATGAACTGATCTATGTGACTGGGAAATCCCTGTCAGGGATCTTTGAAAGATCCTGGAGAATGGGACAGGCACTACCATATTGGAGAAGGACAAAGGATGTCCCGATGCCATAAAATATGAAGAAGATAGAATGTACAAACTGAAGGCCAGTAGACTTGATTTCAATTTCTGGGATAAGTTCTAGGATGTATCATTAAAAGGATGCACAGTCAACATCCAGAAAAGGAAGCAATGATTACAAAGAATCAATATGGCTTTGTCAAGAATGGCTTGGGTCAACAACATAACATTTTCTTGGTCTCTGTCGATGTTTGCTTGTGTTGGGTTTCCTTTCTCAGATATTTTTGGTTCATGTAGATACGATTGTTCTTGCACAGCAAGATAAGTATGGAAATATGTATACATATATTCGACTTGTCAAGTATTTTAATATAATTAACATGTAGTGGATTTCCTGCCATCTAGGGGAGGGAAGGGGACTAGGGGGAAAATTTGTAATGGAAAGCTTTGTAAGGATCAATGTTGAGGAACTACCCATACATATGTTATGCAAATAAAAAGCTTTAATAAAGAAAAAAAAAGAATGGCTTGGGTCAAATTAACTTTATTGAAGGTTATTGAAGATTGAATAACAATTCAATCACTTCAGTAGAATATTACTCTGCATGAGCCCATATGAGTTTTTATTTTTTAGGAAGAAATAATGGAGAGGTTTTTAATTTTTTTTCCAGTTCATTTTACAAATGAGGAAACTGAGGCAAATAGAATTGAGTGACTTGCCCAGGATCACACAACTAATAAGTGTCTGAGTTTGTATTTGAATTTAGAATTTTCTAACTTCAGGCCTGGTACTCTATCCACTGTGCCAACTAGCTGACCTTTCATTTTTAGGACAGGACAATGACCTATAGTACTAACAATAGCTAACATTTCTCTCTTTATATATAGAGATAGATAGATAGATAGATAGATAGATAGATAGATAGATAGATAGA
>JAJPUD010002516.1:221682-239632 GCA_023553655.1 Myrmecobius fasciatus
TACTATTATTACTTTACAGATGAGGAAACTGAGGTAGATTAAGATTATGAGATTTGCCCAAGTCACAAAGATTCCTCTTCCCTCCCTCCTTCTCTCCTTCCCTTCCTTCCTCCCTTTCTCCTTCTCTCACTTCCTTTCACTTCCTTCCTTCCTTCCTTCCTTCCTTCCTTCCTTCCTTCCTTCCTTCCTTCCTTCCTTCCTTCCTTCCTTCCTTCCTTCCTTCCTTCCTTCCTTCCTTCCTTCTTTTCTTTTCCCCAATTTTTAAGTACTCTAGGCCCAAGCTTCTTGGGCATCATAATGAGTTTTGGTTTTTGTTCTTGCCCTTCAGACTGTTGTAGCCAGTGTGTATATCATTATTTCTGCTTCTATTTATTTTATACTGCCTCAGTTCATATGTTGTGGGTCTCATGCTCCTTTGAATTATTCATACTTATTGTTTCTTATGTGCAATAATATTCAGTTGCATTCACATCCCACAATTTAGCTATTCTCCAATCATTAGACATCTGTGTTGTTTCCCATTCTTTGTAGCATTTGCTTCCATACAAATCCTCCTATTCCTGCCCTGCCATTTCAGTGCTCTCTTGGTTGATAGAAACTCCAAGTAGTGAGAGAAGGATCACAGTAGTGTCCATGGCACTGACTTGTGGCATTTGTATGGGCAATGTGGTTTGTAAATGGTACAATGCATCTCTAGTTCTCACGATGAGGGAGAAGGGAAACAGGATTTAAAAGAGGACCTTAGGAGTCATCCAAAGCCCTTGTTTTAGAGCTGAGGACACTGAGACTTAGAAAGATAAAGTGAATTCTGAGTTCAATCAGGTGGATGAAAAGCCTTTAGTATTTGCCAGGAATATTTGAAGCAAATGGAGTTCTTGGCTTGGAGAATAGAAGACTCAAGAGAGCTTTGGTCAAGAAATTGAAGGTGGTCACATGGAAGAGGCACTAGACTTGTTTTGCTCTCAGTGGCAGAACCTAGGGCAATGCAGAGAAGTTGCAAGAGGCTTAATGTCATTCAAGAAACAAACCCCAAACTTCCCAATAATGCTAATTATTCAAAAGGGATATGGGCCATTCTCATTCTCTTCTCATTGGAAGAATTTTTCAAGATGACCACTCATCATATATATTATAGTGCCCTATATTTTTTGGATAGGGCAAGGGCCCAAGAGTCAGGAAGACTCATCTTCATGAGTTCAAATCTACTCTCAGACATTTACTAGTTGGGCAAGTTAATTCACTCTGTTTGCCTCAGTTACCTCATCTATAAAATGATCTGAAGAAGGAAATGGCAGCCCACTTCTGTATCTCTACCAGAAAAAAAAAGGCAAATGGCATCTCAAAGAATCAGACACAACCAACAATAGAATTCTTCCCCCCTCCAGGCAATTGGAGTTAAGTGACTTGCCCAGGGTCACACAGCTAGGACGAGTTAAGTGTCTGAGGCCAGTCCTGACTTCAGGGCTGGTGCTCTATCCATTACACCACCTAGCTGCCCTAAACAATAGAATTCTTAATTATGGGTGATTTGCTGAGATCCCTTCTGATTATATTTGTGATTCTGTGAAATGGCGTATCCAAAGTCACTTATTAGAGATAGTAAGAAGCAGAGATAGGCTTTGAACTCAGGGCTTCCACATCTAAATCCATGGTTCTTCTCACTGTTCCCACATGACCCACAACAATAAAGGGGCCTTAGAGATAATCTTATCTAACTCTCTCAATTTGCAGTGAAAAGATGTTTGCCCAATGTTGCATTGATGTTAAGTAGCAGAAATGTCTTTTGAATTTAGGATTCCTGACTGCTAGTCTGGTATTCTTTTTAAGCCCATAGCACAGGAAAGAGGCTTTAGGCAGAAGCTGATTTATTAGGACTTCCCAAGATAACTAACCTGGCCTTGGTTAGAATCCTAATTGAATTTAGAATTATTTCATGCCTATAACATGCCCATTACAAGAAGCTGACAAACGTAAAAACTCAGCATGACAAACAAGGTGCTTGTATTACACAAGAATGCTGAGATTATTTTTTTAAACTAATTTTAAACAGGAAGTCAGTTGGAAGGGTAATTATTATAGGAAGAGTCAGAGTATATATATACACACACAACTTTTCACAGGGTATTTATTTTGTAAGAAGTTCATATCAGATATCAATTTATAATCTCTCTGTACTTCCCATTTATATGTATCTATTCATCCTGTTTGTCCATTTGCCTATTTATCTGTCTGTTTTTTATACATCTATCTATCTATATACCCATCTATCTATATATCCATCTATCTATCTATCCATCTGTCTATCTATCCTCTTATCATTCTTTTCATCTATCTATCTATCTATCTATCTATCTATCTATCTATCTATCTAATCTATCTAATCTCTCTCTGTCTCTCTGTTTCTCTCTCTATATATACCTATCTGTCTATTTATCTATCTTGTCTATCTATCTCTCTTGGAAATACACAAAAACAAAAACTGGTGATAATGGAGAAAAGTTGCAAATGGCAGATTTTGGTTTGATGTCTGGAAAAACTTTCTAACAATGACAGATATCCCAAAGAGAAATGGACTACCTTGAGAAGGGATGAATTCTTTTTTCAGAACTAGGGGGGGGGTCTTTAAACAAAAGTTATTCAATTGCTTGTTGGTTATATCATAGAGTGGATTCAGGTATAGTCTGGACCAGATGGCCTCTGGAATCCTTTCCAGCTCTGGGACTCAGTGGTCCTGTGATTCTGGAAGTGCACAGACAGTATGTGCAAATGGGATAGAATGAGAAATGGAGCTGAGGAACATTGCTTGGTGCCAGTTAGCAGTCACATGAACACATGAGCCTCCACAAAATAGGCTATTGATACTGTTCAGAAATGAGAACAATGCAGTATTCTGGGACCCATGACATCACTTTTCAAAAATAGAGGCATTCATGAACAGATATTAAATTCTCATGAAAACATCTTTCATTTCTTTGGGGAAGGGAGAAATGAAGGAGTGAGAAGAGGCTGCCGAAGCTTCCCCTGGTGACTAGGATTGCTGCAGAAAATTAATATTCAGAAATTGTACAAAGGGAAGTTACTCAGCCAGTGGGAAATATTGTAAGAATAGATCTATATTCTGGTGATTGAATTTAAGCAAAAATTCCATCAAAATGGCTTCCCTTTGTCTTGTATTCCCATTTGATGCTATTCAATGAGATTCAGTTCAATTTAATTAGGGTGGAGGCACACATGGTGCAGTAAAGTCAGAGGATTGCCTCTAAAACATCCTGAATTATCCTGCATGTGGCTTATTTATTCAAGTTGTATTTGTATGCTGTCTTTCTACTTAGACTCTGAACCCCTTGAGAACAGGGAATTATTATTATATTTAAATTTTCTTTGTATTTTTAAGGTGTTTCATAGTGTCTGGAACATAGTAGGTGCTTAATAAATGTTTACTAACTGACTGAATTAATTCAGCTCTTTGATTCTCCATTTCTCCCATGTTAAACTTAGGCATTCGGATCAAAAGGCCTCTAAGGGCCTTCTAATTGTCTCATGAGTTCAATTTAATCAACATTTATTAAGGTTTATTGCTTAATTGGGCAATGGAGATGCAAGGAAATAAATTCAAGTGGCTGCCCTCAAGGAGTTTACTTTCACTAAAATGTGTAGGTGTAAGTAAATTTACAAAAGTACACAAAATAGATACAAGGTGTTTTGTGGGGAGTGGTGCTAGATACTGTGGCAGCTAAAGGGAAAGACTTAATAGAGAAATCAACTTTTATAAACTCCCGGCTGTGTGCCAGACACTAAGCTAAACCTAGGGATAAAAAGAAAGAAAAGACAGCTCGTCTTTTCAAGAAGCTCACAGATGTATGGAGGAGGCTGTGTGCAAACAAACCTGGACAAAGAAGCCATAGAGGATGGATTGTGGGAGAGTCTCAGGGGAAGGTGCTAGCATAAAGGTGGACCCCAAAAGGCTTCCTGTAGGAGGTGAGAGATCAGCAAAGCAGCTCCCATGTCAATGGATAACAAACTACATGGGTGGGGGCTGAAGGGGTAAGATGTCAAAGAGTGAGGCGTCCAGAAGGACACTAAGATTGTGAGCTTGGGGGGATTGGGACCACAGAGGTGCCCTTGTCAATCATTAGAAAATCTGAAAATGGGGACAGTTTGGGGGGAAAGATCATGACTTCCATTTGGGGTATGTGGCAGGCAAAATGAAGATAGCGGTGGAAATGAGAAGGGAGTACATTTCAGTAATGGGGTATCTGTGCAAAGATGCTTTATTGAGAAATGAAATGTGGTGTATAAGAAACAAGAGACCCAGTTTGGCTGGACCATACAGGAGTGAACTAGTAAATGTTTAACAACTGGCTCTCTGGAGGAAAAAAATATATCTGATACACTTTTAAGCTTTTGTTAATATTAAAATTAGAAGCATTATTAATATTTCTTTAAGTCTATACTATCAATAAAACAATAAGTCAGGTTTTGATCCAGGGCATTTGTTGATTTCTGAGATATAAATACTCAATCTGAAATTCTAACTATTGACTTTCTGGTTCAAGGTGGCTTCAGCATACTCTGAAAAATTATGTGTATATTTTCCTTGCACATTTTGAGGACCATTTGCTGAATGTTTGACCTTTTTCTTCCACTAAAATGTAATTTCCTTCTCAGGGATAGCAATTAAACAAGAGTGCAAGATTCTCTTAATAGCAACAGGTGCTTTAGAAACATTGTGGATTGTTGAACGGAGGATCACAGAGTTTATGCAGTTAAATTCTTTGATTTTAGGCATATTTCTACTTGAAAAAGCAGCTATACATGGCCTTGGAATCAGGAAAACGGATTCAAATTCTGTCTCTGACACATGCTAGCTGTGTGGCCCCAAGAGACACTCTAAGGCCATAAATTAATAAAAGTAACTAAAATTTACATAATGCTTTAAGGTTTATGAAACACTTTACATAGTTTATCTCCTTTAATCCTTCCAACAACCCTGTAAGGTAGATGCTATGATCATTCCTATTTTACGGATGAAAATGTTACCCAATTTGTATTATTTAAGGGAGTTTCCTGGCTAGAAAATTGTCTATCCCAATGAATCACAGATTTGAGTCAATAAGAACTGTAAAAATTATAATAAACATTTCTAAAGTCCTGTAGGGTTTGTAAAGCATTCTCCAAACATGATCTCATTTGAACCTTTCTTCAAAGTAGGCACTGTTCTTCCTATTGAATGATGAGGAAGTCCAGGTGCATGGTGGGTAATGATTTTGATCCTCATCATGCAACCAGGAAGTGTGAAAGGGGCATTTCCAGTCCTTCCTGGTATCAAGCTTTGTCCTCCTCGACACTATTGCCTTCTAAAGATATTGAGACTGAGAGAGATAAAATGACTTTGTGATAAAGACAGGATTCACACTTAGATCCTCTGACCCTGCTTCTTTCCATTACCTTGTCCTTGATCCAGCTAAGCCCAATCCACTATTCTGATAATCAATCAATAAACAAGCATTTAATAAACACCTTTTGTATGCCAGGAAACTCCTGGAACTTAGAATGAGGCATGGCCAGCAAATGACCTATTTCACTGACACAAGGAATTCCCTTCTCTGGAGTTTCTCATCTTAGAGAGTTCCTAGACTACTGAAGTCACAGAAAGCACACACGGTCACACAGTCAGCATGTGTCAGTGGCAAAACTTGAATCCAGATCTCCCCAACTCCAAGACCAGCTCTCTACCCACTGTAACAAGCTGCCTATCCAGCTATGGTTGTCCAGTTGTTTTCACTCACGCCCAACTCTCCATGACCCCATTTGGGGTTTTCTTGGTAGAGATACTGGAGTGGTTGGCCATTTCTCTGTCCAGATCATCTTACAGATGAGCAAACTGAAGCTTACAGTTCTAAGTGACTTGTCCAGAGTCACAAAACAGATAGTAAGTGTCTGAGGGTGGATTTGAATTCATAAAGATCCATTTTTGTCTTTAAGTGTGGAGCTATAGCTACTGTGCCACCTACCTGCCCTCTCTGGCTATTATTATCTATAAATAAAAACACTGAACCAGATCAGTGGCTCCCAACTTTATCTGTTCCTCAAACTCTATTCAACAGTAAAATGTCCTGTGAAGCTCCATAAATAATTAATTGTTAGTTAATTAATTAATTTTAAGCATATGCTACTCATAATATTCTTTTTTTATTAAAAGCTTTTTATTTACAAAACATATGAATGATTTTTTCTACACTGACCCTTGCAAAACTTTTTGTTTTGTTCCAAGCTTTTCCCCTCCTTCCCCCCCACCCCTCACCCCTAGATGACAGGTAATCTAATACATGCTAAATATGTTAAATTATATGACAAATCCAATATATGTATACATATCTATACAGTATCTTACTGCACAAGAAATGTCAGATCTAGAAAGAGAGAGGGAAAAAAACCTAAGAAGGAAAACAAAATGCAAGGAAATATTCACAGAAAGAGTTAAAATACTGTGTTGTGGTTCACACTCAGTTCCTTCAGGCCTCTCTCTGGATGTATATGACTATCTTCATCAATGAACAATAGGAACTGGTTACTCATAATATTCTGCAATTATTTACTTCTTAAGCCATTATTATTAATTTTTAGCAAGAATCCCTTGGACCATCATCATATATTCATAATGGAAACCACTGAATCAGATGAAGTCTGAAGTCTTTTCAGCCATCAAGCATGTTTTTGGAGCACCCAGCACCTGCAGAGACAAAATTGAAATAGCTTTTCTCCCCTCAAAGAGCTTACATTCTAATGGGGAAGACAACATGTGTATATAATATGATGAAATGTAATATGAGATGAGCTGAAACATGATGTGATGATATAATACAGTGATATAATGATGTTATAATATGGTATAATACATACAAGTGTATATATTGAATATATATATATATTCAAACACATATGTAAAGAGAATATGTATTACATATTATATATTTTGTGTACATATACATATATGGAGAGTATATACACACATATAATTATACAAGAGTATATATTGAATATATGTACATTCAAACACATATGTAAAGAGAATATATATTACATATTATATATTTTGTATATATATATACATATGTAGAGAGAGAAGGAGAAAGAGTATATACACCCATATAATTATACAAGTGTATATATAGAATATATGTATATTCAAACATATGTAAAGAGAATATATATATATTACATATTATATATTTTGTATATATATACATATAGAGAGAGAGAAGGAGAAAGAGTATATACACACATATAATTATACGTGTATATATTGAATATATGCTAAGTGAATTCAAAGTATTAGAGTTTTTGGTAGAGGGGGGAAGCAGGGGAAAGAAGCAGGGGGAGGATTAAGAAAGGCTTCATGGTGAGAAGGGATTATATTGTGTGCATTTGTCCCCATAGTGCCAGGCCCATTGTTAATCTTTGATAAATCTCATTTGAGTCAGTCCAGAAATTCTGGTCCTGATAATGTCCTTGGTATTTTAAGAACGGGGAAAAGGGCAGAGAAGCTGCTCACCTGTTCCTGGTCCTATCTCAGTCTCTCTCTGCGCTTTCAGGGAAGAAAGGGTCTTTGGGGAATGGAATCCTATCATTTCCGAATGCCTTTTCAGCTGGAGAAAGGCACCCTGTAAAGGCCTCCCCCTTCCCCTGTCCCACTTTGTGCTCTGAGCTTTTCCCACCCCCAGCTGAAGCTGTCTATCATCAAAGTAGTCACATTCTTAACTCAGGAAAACCTGGTACAGTATGTTTTTCTCCTGGAGCCAAAAAGAAAGGCTGCCATGACATCATTCTTCCTCGCCCACAGGGTGTTTTTGCTCTCCTTTTCTCACTCAGTCAGTTTCTATTTCTTTCCTTATCTCTCTTTTCTCCTAATAGACCGAATCTAATCCCTGATGTAATCCCCTTCCCCTTGTGCTAAACTTAATTTTTGAGAACTGTGGCTCTGGGCTTTTAACTCCTACTGTCCACAGTGATCCTAAAGCCTTCTCCAGGGGAACAGCTAAATTCTAACCTGGAGGCAATCTATTCCATTAAACTCCACGGAGGATAGGGAACTTGGTTTTCCCATCTAGATTTTGTATAATCATTCACTTCATGATTTAGGAAGTCATTCATTCACTGATTCAACAGGCATTATTAATTGCTTCTGAGGAGAGCCTATTTAACTAAGTAAGTTAATCACAATGAACCTCCTTTTTCCTTGTGGGAATATGGGATGAGATCTGATCAACTTCGATCGATCAATCAGTAATTTTTTTTAGTACCTACTATGTGACAGGCTCTGAGAAAAGTATTGAGAATACAAAACCAAAGTGAAATAAATAGTCCCTCCCCTTAATGAGTCTGCAAATAGAAAGGCAGGTAGTTTGCCAGTGGATGGAGTGCTGTGGCTGGAGTCAGGAGGGTCTGACTTCAAATCCAGACCCTGACAGTTACTAGCTATGTGATGCTGCTCAAACTAGTTGGTATCTTCAGCCCTCCATCTCCTTCAGGGTTCCTCATGTCCTTTGAGGAAAGGTTCTAGGGGCCAATCTAGGTATTCTCTATCTGGCCCATACATGGAAATCTATGCCAGCACAAGACAACTTCCTCTTTCTGTTTCCAGCCCAATCTCCCAATTGGGATAGGGAGAATCGCTGGGGCAAAGAAAGGCAACCTCAGGCATCCCGTCTAGTGTTACGACTGTCAAAGAGTAGAGGAGTGGAGCCCTCCATTCAATGATGAACATTTTGGATATACCCTTTGCATCTTGTGCCTCTGAACCCCTGGAGATCATAAACCTAGCCTCATCTCACATCCACTGACAACTCAATTCTTCTTTCCCATGCCCCTCAACCCTCAATTCCAATTTCAAACTAGCTCCAGCCCCTCCACTAATGCTTATTCCATAGGCAACAAAATTTCCTTCAGGCCATTTTTTTTTACTCTCCTACTCCTTTCATCTACTGGTTCTTACAAAACTTGGTTCCCCTCACTGACACTGTCTCCCTGGCTACCATTTCTAGTTGGTGACGGTGCCATCACTCATTCTCCTTGGTTCACTGTTTGAAGTGGGGAATTAGAATATTCCTTGCTGTCCATTCTACTTCTAGATTGAGTCCCTTTCTCTATCACTCAGTAACCTCTCTTCCTTATGATATTCATACCTATCCTCCAAGCAAAATCCGGATAACTATTATCTACAGAACCCCAGTTCACTCCCCATCCTTCTTCAATGTGTTTGATATCTGGCTCACAATTTTTCTCTCTTTCCCAACTCTTGTCCTCAAATTATAGAATTTTAACCCTTATATTAATTTTCACTCAAATTCTCAAACCAGTTCTTCAACATACTTTCCATGAGTTACTCCTTTACCCCACCACAATCACACACAAAGATAATCATACTATTGATCTTTCCATAACTCACAGATGTTTATTTTTATTTATTTTTATTTTTTATTTATTAAATAAATTTTTTATTTATTAAATTTTTATTTATTAAATAAATTTTTATTTGCAAAACATATGTATGGATAATCCTTCAACATTAATCCTTACAAAGCTTTCTGTTACAATTTTTTCCCCCCTAGTCCCCATCCCTCTCCTAGATGGCAGGATATCCACTACATGTTAATTATGTTAAAATACTTGACAAATTGAATATATGTACACATATTTCCACACTTATCATTTTTGTGTAAGAAAAATCGTATCTACAAGAAAAAAAATCAGAGAAAGGAAACCCAATGCAAGCAAACATCAATCAAGAGCATGAAAATGTTATGTTGTGGTCCACATTTCACATCCCTCTCTCTGGGTGTATATGGCTTTCTTCCCTGAACAATTGGAACTGGTTTGAAACATTTCATTATTGAAGAGAGCCATGTCCATCAGAATTGATCATCATATAGTCTTCTTGTTGCTGACCTCACAAATGTTACATAGACTGTTCCCAGTGCCAGGGATGCTGTCCCTTCTCTGTTTGACTATGGAGCTCCCTAGCTTTCTTTAAATCCCAAGGTCAACAGGAAGCCTTCCTCAATCCCTCTGAATTTCAATGCCTTCTCTCTGTTAATTATTTCCTGTTTTGCTTTTGAATGGTTGTGATGTGTAAACTTATTTGCATATTGTCTCTGCCATTAGATTGTGAAATTGTGCAGGCCATGGATAGGGCCTGTCTTTTGCCTCTTTTTGTTTCCCCAGGGATTAGCACAGTGGCTGACACATAGTAGGCAATTAATGAACTTTAATTGCTCGATGGACTCTAACTGGCTTAGTTTCCTTAACTATGGAATAAGAGTAACAATAACATCCAGCTCATAGGATTGTGGTGAGGACCAAGTGAAGTATTTGTAAAGCCTTTTACAAACCACAAGATGCTATGTAAATGCGAGTTATTTTTATCCAGTCAAGAGAGACACTTATGTCTAAGTATAAGGGAAAGGGTGGAGAGAGGCTGGACAATGAAGATCCAGTCCTTAGAATAGACTGGGAATACTCAAAGGGCTGGGCCTTCATTGATTATTTGCCTGGCCCCTTGCTTAAGTATATACAGAATTTTTACAATAAACTCAGGTAGTTTTGAGAGGGAGAAGATGAAGAAATTTCCTGATGGTTGGTCTGCAGCAGATGGCAAAAAAAGACCTCTTTTTTCAGAGTGAGAGATCGGAGTCCATGGATATGAAATGTTGCATACATTATAAAATTTTGTGTCTTTGTTCAATCCTTTTGCCTATTTTCTTTGTGACAAAAAAAAAGATTCAAAGTGTAAGTGTGAAATTCTGTATTTGCATCAAGGAAACATAAAAAGAAATCTTTAATTTTTTTTTAAAGGTTCTCTCCTCCTCACAGGAAAAGTAAAAAGAATGAGAATATGAATATAAAGCATGTTGGTCAAGCAAATCTGAGATAATTATATTTTCCCAAAAGTCCTTTTTATTCATAAAGGTACTTTAGGATTAAGTTCATATATTTAGGCAAGGGGGGGAAAGAGTTGGGAGAAAATTGGGAATAAACTAAACTTTTTGAGGACAGGAACTGTTTTTGCAGTACTTTTTGAGGTTTACAAACTGCTTTCCTCAGAACTACCCTCTTTTGGAGGTGCTGTTATTAGCCCATTGTACAGACCAGGCTTATAGAGAGTAAATACACTGATCCAACCATGTATTGATCATAGGGCATTTGGACCAGCTTTCCTGTGCAACATCTTTTCTTCTAAACCAGGCTGTTCCTAGTTCAGAGGCTGCTCAACTAGAAACAAGTTAGCAAATTAATTAGTTGGTTCCCATAACCAACTAACCAGCAACCGAGAGTTTGCTGAACCTCATCCTTTCTTCTCTCCACCTTGTTTTGACCAGGCTCTGCAAACACCTAGATCCCAAAGATCCTAATGTTTGAGGATGATACATTCTATGAGAAAAGTAGGTCCAGGGGCTACTGGGCCCAAGGTTCCCCTGTCTGTCCCTGGGCTGGACAGCTAACTGTGTGTTCATAAGAACACTCTGTTCCATGTCTCAGATTGCATCTCTGGCCCTGACTTTTGATCTTGAAACTGTGTGCCCTAAAGACGCAACAGGAAAGAGAAAAAACTGGGAGAAGGACGGAGTATACATCCATCACAACTGGAGACCTTCAAGCGCCAGGCTCTGGAAGCATTAGTTTTCCTTTATGAAGGATAAAGTGATGATGATGATGAAAATAATAATAAAATAACAATAATATCCAACATTCCTAAAGTCATTTTATAGTATAATGAGGATTTTATGTACATGCTCCTTCTTAATCTTCAAAACAATAAGCTCTATGAGGTGGATGCTGTTGTTGTGTCCATTTGACAGATGAGGCAACTGAGGCTGGGAGAATCTGTCTGAAGTCAAGCAACTGGTTCCTTGTCTGGGCTGGGATGAGAAGGCAGATTTCCCCAACTGCATGCTCAGCACTATTCCCAGGACCCACTGCTTGGAAGACATGATGATGGACTTTTTTGTCATTCACGGAAACATAAAATTCTGCGAGCTGCCTAAGAACTCCGAGGTCACTCACAGATGTCTCCTCATTTCCTCTGGGATTTTAGAACACTTTATTGATTTTAAGAATATAGTTTCTGAAATGTGTCTTTCAAGTGGCTGGTGGATAGAGTTTTGAACTTGGGAGTTTGGAAGATTTTTGCTCTTCCCAGCTTCACCTCCACTTACCAGAGGTGTGATGCTGGGCAAGTAATCTAACCACTGACCCTCAGTTTTTTAAAAGAATATTTCATTTGCCCTCCCCCCAATTGCATGTAAAAACAAATTTTAACATTTGGGTTTGTTTTTTTTTCCCAAAATGAGATTTATTGTTTTTTTTAATATATAAAGCTTTTTATTTACAAAACATATGAGTGATTTTTCAACATTGACCTTTGCAAAAACTTTTTTTTCTCAAGCTTTTCCCCTCCTTCCCCCCAATCGCCACCCCTAGATGACAGGTAATCTAATACATGCTAAACAGGATAAATTATATGACAAATACAATATATGTATACATATCTATACAGTTATCTTACTGCACAAGAAACATCAGATCTAGAAAGAGAAGAAGAAAAAAACAACCTAAGAAGGAAAACAAAATGCAGGGAAATATTCACAGAAAACGTTAAAATGCTGTGTTGTGGTTCACACTCAGTTCCCACAGGCCTCTCTCTGGATGTATATCACTATCTTCATCGATGAACAATAGGAACTGGTTTGAATCACATCATTGTTGAAGAGAACTATGTCCATCAAAATTGATCATCGTACAGGCTTGTTGCTGTGTATAATGTTCTCCTGGTTCTGCTCATTTCACTCAGCATCAGTTCATGCAAGTCTCTCCAGTCCTCTCTGAAATCCTCCTGTTGGTCATTTCTTACAGAACAATAATATTCCATAACATTCATATACCATAATTTATTCAGCCATTCTCCAATTGATGGGCATCCTTTCAATTTCCAGTTTCTTGCCACTACAAAAAGGGCTGCCACAAACATTTTTGCACATGTGGGTCCCTTTCCCTCCTTTAAAATCTCTTTGGGATATAGGCCCAGTAGAAACACTGCTGGGTCAAAGGGTATGCACAGTTTGATAACTTTTTGAGCATAGCTCCAAATTGCTCTCCAGAATGGTTGAATCCATTCACAATTCCACCAACAATGTATCACTGTCCCAGTTTTCCCACATCCCCTCCAACAGTTATCATTATTATTTCCTGTCATTTTAGCCAATCTGACAGGTGTGTACTGGTATCTCAGAGTTGTCTTAATTTGCATTTCTCTGATCAGTAGTGACTTGGAGCACCTTTTCATGTGACTGGAAATAGTTTCAATTTCTTCGTCTGAAAATTGTCTGTTCATATCTTTTGACCATTTATCCATTGGAGAATGGCTTGAATTCTTATATATTTGAGTCAATTCTCGATATATTTTAGAAATGAGGCCTTTATCAGAACCTTTGGATGTAAAAATATTTTCCCAGTTTACTGCTATCCTTCTAATCTTGTCTGCATTCATTTTGTTTGTACAAAAACTTTTTAACTTGATATAGTCAAACTTATCTATTTTGTGATTAATGATGACCTCTAGTTCTTCTTTGATCACAAATTCCTTCCCCCTCCACAGGTCTGAGAGGTAAACCATCCTACATTGTTCTAATTTGTTTATAATATCATCCTTTATGCCTAGATCATGAATCCATTTTGACCTTATCTTGGTATATGGTGTTAGGTGTGGGTCAATGCCTAATTTCTTCCATACTAGTTTCCAATGATCCCAGCAGTTTTTGTCAAATAGTGAGTTTTTATCCCAAAAACTGGGGTCTTTGGGTTTATCAAACACTAGATTACTATTGTCATTGTGTTTTTGTGTTGAGTTTCAAATTCTATCCCTCCTTCTCCTCCTCCTCCTCTCCAAGCAATCTGATATTTGACCCTCAGTTTTATCTCATGTAAAATGGCAATAAAAGTCCCAACTGTTTTTAGAGTTGGGCAAGACTGAAATGACCGCCCCCAAACCACTTAATAAATGTGTGTCCAACTGACTGACTTCCCTTCTCTGACTCTCACAGTTGCCTCATCCACAGAACAAGGATGGTTGGACTAAATTGCCTCCATGATCACTTCCTGTTATTTTCTTCCTAGAAACAGCTCAATTTTGAAAGGTCTCATTCTAAGACAACTGGGTCAATTGGAAAGGCCACTGGGGCCGAAGTCTGAAAGGGCTGGATTCAAACCCGCCTCACTTAAAAAGCTGTGTAATGCTGAGCCAGACTCCTGCCCTGTCTGACCTCAAGTTCCTCTTCTGTAGAGGGGAGTAATGGGGGTTCCTTGCATGTAGAGAAAACTGTCTGTCTCTGTGACTTTGTCTCTGTCTTTCTATCTTTGTGTGTCTCTCTGTTTCTGTCTCTGCCTCTCTTTCTGTCTCTCATCTCTGTCTCTCTGTGTCTGTCTCTCTCTGTCTTTCTCTCTCTTTCTGTCTTTCTCTGTCTGTATGTCTGTCTCTGTCTCTTTCTCAGTCTCTGTCTTTCTCTGGTTCTGTTTCTATTTCTCTCTGTCTCTTTCTGTGTTTGTTCCTCTCTATTTCTCTGTCTCTATTTTTGTCTGCTTGTCTGTTAGTCTTTGTCTTCGTCTCTCTCTTTTTCAATCTCTGTCTTTCTCTGTTTCTGTCTCTGTTTCTCTTGTCTCCATCTCTCTTTCTCTCTGTCTTTCTCTGTCTCTGTCTGTCTCTGTCTGTCTCTGTCTGTCTGTCTGTCTCTCTGCTTGTCTGTCTGTCTGTCTCCCACCCCCTTTCTCTCCTGCACTTCCCCTCTCTGACTCAGTCTGCAGTTCAATAGACAGGTTCAGCCTCATCTCCCCTCCATCCCCAAGGAAGAATCTTCCAGGAATCTCAGCATTAAAACCAACACATCTTCTCCAAGGCCTGAGCACCCCCAGTTTGAACTGGCTCTCTCCTGGCCATGATTCCGATAGAGGTCCACAAAGCGCTCTGGGGGTTTCTAAACATCCAGACCCTGAAGGCAGCCAGGGAGGGGGAAGTGGCAAGAGGGGATGAGGGAGAAAGCAAGAGGAAGGAGGGTGGAGAGAACGAGGGAAAGGAGATGGGAAGGGAAGAAGGTGGGAAATAGGAGGTGTTGGGAGGAAGGGAGAGAGAAAGGGAGATGGGGAAGGGGAAGGAGGATGGGAAGGAGAGAAAGGGAGAAAGGAAGGAAGAAAAGGAGAGAGAAGAAGAAATGAAGGAAAGAAGGGAGGAGAGGGGGAAGGGGGAGAATAGAGAGAGGAAGGGAAATGGAAAATGGAGAAATCAGGGGAAAGGATGGGAAGAAGGGATAGGGAGGAGGAGAGATGAAAAGGGAGAAGAGAAAAAAGGGGGGAAGGGATAGAGGGGAGAGAAGAGGAAGAAGGGATATTATGGGGAGGGGGATGGTCTTACAGGAACCCACTACAGCTGCTGCGCTGCTATGACCTAGTTCCTGGAGCATGACCAATGGGGCTATAAATAAGTCCCAGGGAGGCTGGGGATGACCTGCCCATGTTTCTCCCTTCCTGGGGCATCGACCCCTATACTAAAGCTGCCATCTGTAATGAATGGGAAAGAAGGAACCTTGGGTATAAGTGGGCAGATCCAGGTGGAGTAGGGAGCAAAGACCTGCAGCAGCAAAGCAAGGGAGGGGACTCCTGAGAAATGACTGGAGCTTCTAGAGTGCTTAGAGATCTCATACTCCAATTTCCTTGCTGTAAATCAGGTTGACAAACATTGCACATCAATGGTATGGGAAAAACCAATGGATCTAGATTCTGAAAACCTGAGAGAGAGAGAGAGAGAGAGAGAGAGAGAGAGAGAGAGAGAGAGAGAGAGAGAGAGAGAGAGAGAGATTGACAGAGAATCAGGGAGGGAAGAAAGAAGGAGAAAAGGAAAGTGAAGAGAGTAAGGAGAGAGGGGGGAGAAAAGGGGAAAAAGAAGGAAAAAGAGAAAAGAAATACAGAAAAGCTTTGAAGATGAAAAAGAGCAGAGGCCCAGAGAGGAGAGGCAAGAGGAAGGAGACAGGAGAGGGAAAGAGGAGGAGAATGATGAGCATAGTGGGAAAAGAAAGGAAGAGGGTCATTGGTCCACTGGTACTAGATACTTCTTAGGGATACAGTATTATGGCAAGGTTTCCAAGCCCAGATTTGTTCCTAGAAGTCCAATGAAAAGTTTTCCTTTAACAGAAAGGAAAATCACATACTTCCAGAACCTCACCAAAACATCTGCAATGGTTGTCACAGCTTTAAATGGATTCAGAAATATTCACTGAGAAAGAACCATCAGTGGCCCTGAGAGCTGTCCCTGGTCTTGGGCTCTTTACTTTCTTGTCCCTAAGATGAGGTAACTTGGTGGCCCAGTGGATAATGGGCTGGGTCTGGAGTCAGGAAGATCTGAATTCAAATATGGCCTCAGATACTAACTGTGTGGTCCTGGGCAAGGCACTTAACATCTGTTTCCCTTAATCTACTGGAGAAAGAAATGGCAAACCATTCCAGTCAGTATCTTTCCCAAGAAAACAGCATGGTGGGGGGGGGTCAGGATGAGTCAAATGTGACAATCTGCCAGTAAATTCACACCCCTCTGTCTGCTGGTTGTAAGGTTGTGCTTGCTATCAACAGGATGACCCATCTCCCATGTTGAAGTAGTTTGGTTTGAATTCTAAGTCCTTGATGCCCAGATGTATCATCTGACACACACCAGATCTTGATCCAAATTAAATCAATATTTAGTTATTGAACATATGTTATGTGGTCACTAAGGTTCTTTTCCCATGTCATAGCATGTTGTGAAGATCCCCTCTAAGTCATATGAGGAGCGGTCCATGACATAGAGCCAATTCAGGAAAGAGTGAAGTGGTTGGTGGAAGGATGCAGGCTTGAAAGCTCATTCTGAATGTATAAGTCTACACTGACAACAGTCCCCAGTCTTAAGAGCCAGCGTGGTCACTCATGGAGAAATGAAACTTTGAAAAGGAGAATCATAGAGAGCTTGGCTTTTCTCCAACACTCCCCCTCAGGAGGGTAGAGCTAGATATCCAAATATGTTCTTAGGATTGACCCAGATCTTTTCTATTGAATCAGAGCAGGCTAGTGGCTAATAGTGCCACCTAGAGGTTAAATGTAAAGTGCTTTGCAAACCTTCTAGTATTGTACATATTATCATTATTATTAATCTCATGATTATTATTATAATTTCAAGAAGTTGCATATTTGCATGGGGCTGCTTAAGAACCTCTAATAACTATCAGGGTTGAAAGAATTTTGAGTGATAACCTAGGGAAAGATCCAAGAAGAGCTATAGTAAATAGTTATCTACAGAGTATGAGTTAAGGGATGCTTCAAAGCTTTCTCTGTTCCCAAATATGTACTTTTTCAGCCCAGAGATTTTGGAAATTCTGTGCCTAGAGTCCCTTTACTAAAACCGAATCATGCTGCCAGGGATTTCAAGAGCTTAGCAACAAAATCTTCAGGGCTGGTGAAGTGCAAATGATGTTGAACTGGGAATCAGGGGACTCGGGTTCTGGCTCTATCTCTGACATTAAGTATCTGTATGATTTTGTACAAATCACTGCTGTTTGGGTCTTGGTTGCTAAGTAGGTTGAGATGATATCCAAGGTCCCTTCCAGCTTTACTTTCTGAGCCTGTTTTTTCAGATGAGGCAGCTAAAGCTCAGAGAGGTTACATTATTTGAGTTAAGGACTTGCATCTTCAGGAGCTCTCTTTCTTTTTGTTCAATTAAAATTTTATTTAAGCTTTATTGATTTCTTTTAAAAAATGCCACAGCAATTTCCTGATGCATTATATACTCACTTACCCCATGTTGGAGCCTTTCATGTAACAAATAAATATTCTTAAGCAAAACTGATCAACCCAATGACCCTGAATGATAGTGTATATA